>JAFELL010003059.1:30000-107500 GCA_019059645.1 Caranx melampygus | reverse complement strand
AGGCATGACCCAGGGGCGGAGCCTAACACAGGTGTCCACACACCTCGACCTTTGATCTGTGAAATAAACACAAACCTTTATCTGAGCTTTACAACACACATGTGGCAACATCTGTGTGTGTGTGTGTGAGTGTGTGTGTGTGTGTGTGTGAGTGTGTGTGTGTGTGTGTGTGAGTGTGGCAGGAGACGTTTCTCTTTGCTGTTTGAATATCAAAATAAAAGCTGATGTTGATGTTTTATTTTGAAATCCACACCATTTACATCTAACCCCACCCCACCCCCCCCACTCCTCCTCCTCCTCCTCACTCTCCATGATGAATGTGTTCCTCCTCTGCCTCACCACCGTCTATTTTTAGGAGGAGGGAGAACCAGCCTCCGTTCACATGATGGATGAAATCACCTCCTCTGTCTGACTGTGAACTGGGGCAGTGAACGCCTCGTCTGTCTTCAGCCCAGGAAAACAAAACCCATAATTCTGCTTCAGAGTCTGTTTGTCATCTCTGGAGTCAGAGTGATGAAGAGGAGGAGGAGGAGGAGGAGCAGGAGGAGGAGGAGCAGGCCGTATCAGCTTTAGTTTTTGCTAATACAGATCCAGGACCTGTTCTTCTTCTTCATCAGATTTTGTTTGTTGACGCTCGTTATTATTGCACATTTTTCCTAAATCATGTTTTGAAGTTCGCCGCAGCCTACTGTGCCAGTACTGGTACCAGTTCGGGTTTGTGTAGCGGTTCAGGTTCGCCCAACGGTTTCGGATTCCTTCACCGGTTCACCGGTTCGCCACAGCCTACTGTCCCAGTTCGGTAAGGGTACCGGTACGCTAACCCGAACCGGTACCGTTACCGGTTCTGGTCCCGGTCCCGGTTCGGATTCCAGTCCCGGTACCGGTCCCGGTTCGGGTTTGCGTACCAGTTCCGGTACCTGTTCGGGTTCCCATACCGGTTCTTTTCCCGGTACTGTTACCAGTTCTGGTTCTGGTCCCGGTCCCGGTCCCGGTTCGGATTCCAGTCCCGGTTCTGGTCCCGGTACCGGTCCCAGTTCGGGTACCGGAACCATTACCGGTTCGGGTTCCGGTACCGTTTCGGGTTCTGGTCCCAGTTCGGATTCTGGTACCGGTTCGGGAATCGGTACCGGTGTGTGTGGCTCATTTTTGTGATGTTATACTCGCCATTTTGTCCAATGATTGACAGGTGAAAAAAACAACTCACTGGAAGTCAAATGTGGGGAGACGGTGATATGTGCAAAGTTCACAATGACACTTTGAGGACGTCATTACTGTAACAGACTCAGGTTTCCAAAAGACGGGACAGTGAAGGCTTCATGTAAATTATACATGTCAAGGTGTGAAGTGTGATCTTTAACGGGTTGATGTACTGAGCGAGGCATGAACTGTGATAGCGCTAACATAAAGCCCGGCAAAAGAAAAAGAGAAAAAAGTTAAAACCTGCATTTCGAGGCGCGTCATTGGACAATAGCTACAACTACGTCATGCACGTCGGAGCCCGAGTGTAGCTGCCCGCTCGGTTTGCCGGAGCCGGTAACTCAGACAAAGTTATCGATAAACAAAAACTGTGCAGCAGGTGAGAGCGCCAACAGCTCCCTCGGTGGGGATCGTCTGAAAACACGAAGTCTCCCCTTGGCCCGTCGCCAAGATGGACGGGTTCCCTCGCTTAACTGTGTCCCCAGACTGGTCCCTTGCTTTATGTGACCTTTGACCTTTGATCAGTTCCTCCTTGAGGCCTGTTGAATTCTGTTGAGGAGTAAGCTTTCTCCTGAGATGCTCCGTGCTGATCCAGCTTTACCTGATCCTGGGGGTGGGGTGGGGCCTGATACAGGGGGCGTGGTCGGATATGGGGGCGGGGCCTCCACTGTGACCCCAGCAGCTCTCAAGTGTTTCCCAGCACTGCTCTAATAACAGCCTGAGCTGCTGCCGCGTCCTCCTCTGTCATTGGAGGCTGTGAACATCTGGTTCCCAGCCATGATTCATGGAGGAGCCCCCCCCCCCCCGACACACACACACACTCCTCCCCCTCCGTGATGGGATGGAGGGATCAGGTTTTGTGGGAAGAGGAAAAAAGACATGTGGTGTCAGTCACAGGCTGATGGAAAGTGTGCTTGTGTATTTGAGGGAGAGCATATTTGAGTCTGGGATCTCTGCCAAGAGAGAGAGAGATACACAGAGCTCATGTATTACTATCACACACACACACACACACATATGTGTGTGTGTGTGTATTCTTTGTTTGTACATTATGGGATGTTGTGTTTACAGTTTTATTTTCCTGCTCACATTGATCATTGACACTGATATAGAATCTATACATTAACATCCGTTCATAAGTTTAAGTTTGTGTGTGTGTGTGTGTGTGTGTGTGTGTGTGTTTCCTCCCTCAGTGAGGTAGTTGACCAAGAGCAAACTTCACTGTGGTCGACCTACTTTCTCCACAAGCCAGAGGAAACCAGGTCTGAAACCAGAGTCCAGTCCAGAGTCCAGAGTCCAGAGTCCAGGACCAGGACCAGAATTTGGTCTGAGACACCGTCTTTAACTCAACACACACACTGTACACACACTGTACACACCTGGACCAGGGAGGTTACTGGGTAGACTGGTGTCTAAAGTGAACAAGAGGGGGTAGGAGAATATAAATAACCCCCCCACAGCTGACAGTGTAAACCCCCTCCTCAAACCGCGCGCGCGTGTGTGTGTGTGTGTGTGTGTGTTAGGTTTCACCAGCTCAGGGGCTTCAAATGTTTGTTTTAAATTTAACTTTGAGTTTCCAGAAAAAGCTGCTGTCTCACACACACACACACACACACACACACATGCAGTCAGTTAACAAAATAAGAGTCCTCAGACATGAGGGTATAAACTGAAGTGAACTTTCTTCCTCTGCTGAATTATTTCCTTCATCATGTCAGATGTTGTGCTGTGAGCCGGCTGCAGTCAACACTGTGCAGTAAACACTCTGTTTACTTGTTTACTCTCTGACCTACTTTAATATCACAGAGGAGGAGAAGCTGATTTATTTTCCTCTTTTTAAAATCAGGCCTGTGTCAAACGCTCTTAGCTTAATTTTGCCCTCATTTCTTTTTACTCGGCGGCTAAAGCGGTAAATAACAGTAAACACGTATCAGTGAATAAATAAATATAGATGTACAATACAAACATTAAAGGCTCGTTCAGAATGCGCTGCGGGGGAAACACAGAGAGTCAGACCAGCACCAGAACCAGACACCTCTGACCTTTGGGCTCCTGTGATGCTGCACAGCATCAGCACACATTCCTTCCAGGACGCTGCTAACTTTAGCCTTTAGCTCTGTGACAGCGTCTGATGTGAAGCTCATGAGAGAGACTAAAACATCGAACCACCCTCACTGTAACACACTGATCCACCGAACCACCGGCTCACATTTAAATTACAGCACCACAAAGCTCTGAGAGTTTAAAGCAATGTAAAAAGACATCATCTAGCAATGACATTAATTAGCTAAACTGACTAAAGTTAGACGCTAGCAAACACCAACAAACTGTAACTATAAGGCTGAAGTTAGAAATCCCTGTAGTTAAAGTAAATACATCAGTCTGTGAGCTCCTTAAACTCCAATGTAAGGCATTAAAATTAGGAACTAGCTAATATTAGTTAGCTAAAATGTAACAAACAGCTAAAGCTAAACACTAGCTAACACTAACAACCTGTAACTATAAAGTCAGAAAACATACTTTAGCTAAATGTCAGCCAGTAACCGAGTAGCTAGCTAATGTGTGCTCCCTAAATTTTAACTTGAGGTATTAAACTTATGAACTAGCTCATTACTTAGCCAAAATGTAACTAAAGGCTAAATTTAGAAACTAGCTAACAACAGTTAGCTAAACTGCACACAAGTTATAGAGCTAGTTAGTTAGCTTAGCTGTAATTTAAGGATAATGTTAGAAACTATTGCCCACATTAGTTAGCTTACACAGAAACCTATAGCCAACATTAGCATACAGTCGATACATGACAAAGACCAACTGAGGACAAAGGTTAGAAAGTAAATTGTGTCAAATCAGCTACATAGTTAGCTACTGCTAACGCTACATACTTTAAGCTACAGTTTGATGAGTAGTGTGAACATAGGACACAATGTGGCTCAGTAAAAAAAGAACTATTAGCATATTAACAATCTGACTGAGTGGCCATGACATGTGTGGAGTTCCTCAGGGGTCAGTCCTCGGACCCCTTCTGTTCAGCCTATATTTGCTGCCTTTGGGTCAAATCCTGCCGAATTCTAATGTCAACTATCATAGTTATGCAGATGACACTCAGATATATCTCACACTGTCCCCAGATGACTGCATTGTGTCACTGTTTAGAGCAAGTCAAAAACTGGATGAACCAAAATTTCCTTCAGTTAAATCAGGAAAAAACTGAGGTCATTGTCTTTGGCAGTAAAGAGAAGAGGGTTGCTGTCAGTAAACACCTTGAGTCACTGTCTCTAGAAACTAAAGACCAAGTCCAAAACCTTGGCGTGCTGGTAGACTCTGACCTGACCTTCAAGGGTCACATCAAATCAGTCACCAATAGGCCTTCTGTCAGCTGAAGAACTTATCCAGAGTTACGGACTTTATGTCCCACACAGATCAGGAGAAGCCGATTCATGCTTTCATCTCCAGCAGACTCGACTTACTGTGACGGTCTTCTGACTGGACACCCCCCCCAAGAAAGCATCAAACAGCTGCAGCTCGAGTTTTAACCAGAACAAAGAGGTCAGAGCACATCACAAGTCTTTACACTGGCTCCCAGTCAGCTACAGAACAGATGTTAAAGTCCTGCTACTGGTCTGAATGCTTCAGGTCCAAAACACATGAATAACAAACCCAGTCGAGCTCTGGGATCGACTGACTCAGGTCAGATAGTGGAGCACAGAGCTCAGACCAGACACCTGGAACAAACTGAAATCAGCACCGACACGTTTAAATCCAGGTTAAACACATGTTTCCTCTCATGTGCTTATGGCTCAGCTCTTTTCTAGCCTATTAGCATGTATCGTGTGAATGAGACTGCCTGCCCTGCAGTGCATGCTGGGAAAACCTCAGCACAGAAGTACCAGGTAGAACTTGGTGTGGTCACATGTTTGTGATGCAGTGACTCAGCAGTTTGACATTGACTGTGAATGGAGGCAGCTCTGTGACATGTGTGGACGTGTTCACGCTGCCTCCAGCACCGACACACTCGGACCCCCACGTGTTTCCCTGCAGCGCGCAGCACATGGCTGCTCCGCGTCCTCGTATCGGGTGTTGTGGTAACCAGAGCGGGTGGAGCTCATGTAAACCAGTCAGTTATATTTAGACCGTTGGGGGGTCAGTGCTGCCTTAACCCTGCGCCGACACAGTCTCAGGTTACCAGACACTCAGTTTAGCTTAGATGATGTTGGGGAACTGGCTGCAGAGGGTGGAGGAGTAACTGGGGGGGGCAGGTAAACAGGATCAGGTGTCTGTGAAGGACACGTCGCTCAGTTCTGTGACACCGAGTCGACCTGGACCAGAGTAGGAAACACAATCAGCAGCGTGGGAACAACGCCAACGCTGACTCAGCAGAAACGGTGGAACAGACCTGAGGTTCAGGTCCGTTCCACTGTCTCTGCTGAGTCTGGACCTCAGGTCACTGACACCGAGCCTGTAACCCACCACCTGAGGGCCCGCGACCCCGCGACCCCGCAACCCCACCACTGTTTCCAGCTCGTGGTTGAATACAGCTGTTCTCAGATTCAAGTCCAGCAGAGCTTGGACCAACACAGGTGGAGCTGCAGGTGGAGCTGCTGTTATGAACACATCATATTTGTCTTCAGACGACAGGTGACGTCTGACACACGTCCTGATCACTGAATGTGTGTCTGTTTGCTTTTATCGCCTGAATGCAATGAATCATGGGATACGTCAGCGTTGCAGAGGAAGGGAAGGCTCCATCTGTCGGCCATGTTTAAAAGAGCCTCTGCATCGTAACACAACTTTTGTGCCTCTTCACCTGGAGGTGCAGGAAGTGAGGGCTCCACGTTAGGTACGAGCTCCCAGCATGCACTGGGACTGGGTGATTGTGAAGCGTTAGCGCTCAGAGATCAGCTGCTCAGATAGTCAAAGCAGAGCTCACCTGTCGCTTCCTGCAGGTGGAGAGTGTCAGAGTGATGGTGAGAGAGGAGGAGCTCTCCTTCAGCTCTGATCCTCCTCTTTAATCTGCCCCCCCCCCCCACACACACACACACACACACCCAGGAGGTAAACCAGACTCCACATTCAGCTGCGGCATCCACACACACACACACACACCACTGGTAGGTCTGAGTGTGTGTGTGTGTGTGTGTGTGTGTTCTGCTGAGGCTGATCAGCAGCTGCCAGCTCAGCTCTGCACTGATCATCAGAGTATCAGAAAATCAATACAGTCACGTTACCTGAGACCCTGTTCACACCTGGTGTCATCACCTGGCTCAGGTGAGCTCCGGTGTGAATGAACTCATGACACATTCAGGGGTCTGGACCATGCTGATGGACCGCCCCCTCCTGAAGGACCGCCACCCTGCTGATGGACCGCCACCCTGCTGATGGGCCGCCACCCTGCTGAAGGACCACCCACCCTGCTGATGGGCCGCCACTCTACTGAAGGACCACCCACCCTGCTGATGGACCACCCACTCTGCTGATGGACCGCCCACTCTACTGAAGGACTGCCCCCCTAACTGATCAACCCCACTTTCTCACTGAAGATACAGCTTAATACAAGGTGTGAACAGGTGTAACCAGGTGTGAACAGGTGTAACCAGGTGTGAACAGGTGTAACCAGGTGTGAACAGGGCACGAGAGTCATCAACAATTCTGAAGGCAAGCATTAGCATTAGCATTAGCATTAGCTTTAGCTTTAGCCTGTGGTTTAATTTGTGACAAATGTCATTTTAGTCTCATTTTGTCGTGGCTGCAGCTGTCAAGTTGCCATGGTTACAGCTGTTTATCAATTGACCCACAGAGTTGCTGCGTTAGCCTGAACCCAAACCCACAGCAGAGGTGAGTATTTGCCGGTGGCGGCGGGGGGGGGGGGGGGGGGGGGGGCGTGACCAGTGACACGTGACCCTCTGATTGGCTGCTGCCTTGACGTCTGTGACCTGTCAGAGCCATTACTGTGATGACATCAGGTCAGTGAGGTGTGAAGATCAAACAGGGCGCAGATTTTCTCTTTTTATGGAACAAAGAGGATTAATATAAAAACCTGGAACCTCTCAGTGATTAAAACCTGTCCACCAAGCTCCTGCTGTGACCTGAGGGTCCGGGGGGAGGAACCCGAGGAACGTCCTCAACGTCTCCACTCAGTGACATCATTACAGCAGAGACATGGTGGTACAGAGTGAGAACAAAGATCTACGTCACCTCTACGACCTCTTGGCATTGTCTGACTCCACCCACTAACTGCAAGCTTATCCAGATATAGGCAGAAAGGTCGGGCCTCTATGGAGCTGAGGCTTTAGGTGGGTCCAGGTGGTGGGCGGGGCTTGGTGATTGCTTTGTTGTGACATCACAAAGCGATGTGTGTACCAAACGTCTACCTTTACGCTGTATGGAGCTTTAAGACGGACTGTGATAGAAAAGTTGTGCTCTGGGTCTATCTCTGGTTGTCCAGGGGGCGGATCAGCTGGTGACAGCCCAGATACCAGCTGACATGTCTGGGATGTTTTCACAGGGCGACTGGGTGCGGGGGGGGGGGGCTGTGGGGGCGTTCACCTTAAAATAGCCCCAGAGACCCTCAGCAACAGCAGAGTGTTTACAGACAAACAGCTCGTACAGTGCCTGGTGATGACCTTTACATTACCTGTTTGATACACACACACACACACACACACACACACACACACCACCTCCACCTCCTGCACTAGAGCAGAAGTGTGACAGTCAGCCTGCAGCCTCACCAGCTGCCTGAGTGTTGAGCCATAAATAAACATGGTGACAAAACGAGCACGCACACACACACACACACACACACACACACACACACACTGACATTAGAGCAGGTGAAGTTTCTTTCTTGTTTCTGTGAACTGTTGCAAAACACATTGAAACAAACCTCAGTGGTAGTGAAGGGCGTACCGGTGAGGTCAGAGGTCAGAGGTCAGAGGTCAGATGATGATGTATAGTAAATATGACTGTGTTACTTTTCTTTTCCTCCTTTTTTTAATCTCCTCCTCCTCCTCCTCCTCCAGCTCATCCATCTCTTTATCTCCTCCCTCCATCACAGACTGCAGCCCTGCCAAATCTCAGCTCCTGGTTGGTCAGGTAAGAAGTGGCTCCGCCCCCTCCTCCTCCATCCTCACAGCACATCGCTGACAGAACGCACCACGATCAGCTGATCATCACCATGGAGACAGAGGTAAGCCTGTCACCTGAGAGGGTGAGATCAGATCAGAGGTCAGAGGTCACAGGAATGAGTCTGATTGATCTTCGAGGCGTCTGAGCTCAGGAGCTCGATGATTGATCTGATTGACGTGTGTTTGGTTTTGACAACACACGCTGTTGTTGTTTTTGCTGTAGTAAATGAGGTTCAGTGTGAAGATGACAGAAAAGGTTTACCCCCCCCTGCCCCCCCACCCCCGTCTCTCTGTCTCCAAACTTTCTGTCCTACTTTCTCGGTCCTTTCAAACACTGTCTCTCTGGTGAGTGTTGGATCAGAGTTGTTGGGGGAGGAAGGCTGCTCCTTTATCTCTGTGCCCAGACCTCCATCATGTCTGACTCTGCCCCCCCCCCCCCATCCCCCATTCCCCAACCCCCCTTCCCGCCCCGGCGGCTCTGTGAATGTGAAGCACAGTTTTTCTTTGATGACGTTTCAGATGCTGAAAACATTCAAACATGGCGTCATGGTCGAGCTGCTGAGGAGAGTGAACATCTGTAACATCTGTAACAGCTGCTGAGCGTCAGTGTCCAGGCAGACACTGAGCATCATGGAAAAAAAAAAAGCAAGTGTGGTGTTGGTTCAGTAATAATCATGTTCGTGTTTGTGAGCATGAGCTGAAATCCTTTGTGTTCACCTGAACATGTGACGGACGTTTGAACACAAGGTGAGAGGAGCCTGTCAAACTGTTCACTGCAGCGCCACCGTGAGGCTGGAAGGAGTCATCATGATGAGCCCCTGACAAACTGAGCAACAACTGAGGATGGCCGAAAAATGATGCATAGGCCCCGCCCACTTTCTGTCCCTGCACAGGTGTATGTCTACAAGACCATGTGTTAAAAACAACAACAACACACTGACACAGGAATAAATCAGACTGAGAGCAGAGGCCTGTGTGACGAAGCCAGCGCGACTCACCCGGGGTTAACCCAGAAGGTTCCTCACCAAGCCTGCAATCCTGCCTCGTGATCCAGGCCTCAGATCTACTCGAGAGCTTCCTCCACGACCACACGAGCTGCAGATTGTCATTCTCAACATCTGGACCAGCTCCAGTCCAGATGTGGAGGAGCTGCACAGCAGAGGCTGCAGTGTCTTGAAGTGAATCCACTGGGAACCAGTTCAGTGACTAATCAGAGGACTGGGCCGGGACTGGAACCAGAACCACAGCAGCTCTGCCTCTGTATCCGCGGTGACATTCAGTGTCCTTCGTCTCTGGTGTCTCCTCTGGACAGACAAGAGACGTCCTCCCATGGATATTGATGTATATGAATATATATCATAAAGTATATATAATGACCTCTGACCCCTGGTCCAGGAGGTGAAGATCCAGTCAGGGTGTCAGAGCGGCTCCGCAGCAAACAGACAAACGTGTCACATGTTGTTGTTGTGTTTGTGCCGTGTCATGCTGCTGACGCTCACTTCCTGTTTTGGTCGATGTTGCTGGGCTGAACAGACGACCGTTTTACTACAGGAAGTGAGACAGGAGCTGCTTATTGTGTGTGTGTGTGTGTGTGTGTGTGTGTGTGTTAACCGCAGTGTGACAGAAGGCTGAGTTCACTGTGAGCTGAGAGGAAGTGGCCGTTGAGTTTGTTTTCATTGTGACGTGTTGTGTTTTATTGTTCAGATCCAAACACATGAAAATATAAAACACTTGATCAAACTGTGGAGTTGTTATCAAACCACAAACTGTCAAACAGCTGCAGCACACGATCAATACATCTACTACTGGCTCATAACTGATGACACCACTCTGGGCACATGTGTGTCATGTATGATGTGATATTATAAACCTTTGTCTTCAGAGACGCTGCTGACCTCCACCTGTGAGCAGAAGAAGAGCAGTGTGGGTGGAGAGTCGTCTGCTGGACCGACCTGCTGCTGCTGCTGCTGCTGCTGCTGCTCCACCTCAGGGTGGATTAGCTTCACAGGTCTTCGCTCAGTGTTATCCTCCGTAAGCCGGCTGGGATTACCTGCTGGAAAGGTCACAGAGAGGTCACGGTGCTGTAGAGTGGAGGCTGCTCCACGGTGTTAATCGCTGACAATGTAAATGTAAACACAGGTCAGAGGTCGCTGGAGGCTGAAGCTGGTTAGCATGCTAACTTAAGGAAAAGACAAGGGTTTACACTGGTGTTGGTTTGCACCTCTGCAGAGGGAGGGAGGGACCTGTGGGTGAGTAAAGGATGAAGTCTGATGCTGAACTCACACCTCACGTACTGGACAGGTAAACAGCTGCTAACGCTAATGTTAGCCATGCAGTAGTAGCTAAAGTTACCAGTGGCTCCTTTAACCCGAGTGTTTCTGAGCTTTGTTCTTCCTGTGTTGTCATCGCTGAGCCGCCGACATGAAACGTTTCACATCAGTGTTGTCGATCAACGTCTGTGTCTGCGAATAAAAAGTCAGTCCGACTCTTTATGACCAATAAACTTCAGTTGTTTCTCGACACCACAGAGGAAGTGAGAGTCACGGTGAAGAAGTGAGAGTGCGTCTGAGGTGCGTCTGCCACTTCACATCAGGTTTTGACGGTTGGCAGGATTTTCCCGCCTTTTCCATGGTGGTGGTGACCTTGCTGTTATTGCTTCAGATGTAGAAGGAACTGTGTGTGTGTGTGTGTGTGTGTGTGTGTTTGCAGATGCCGATGTGGTCGCAGTGTGTCGCAAAACCTCCTGCTGCATCCGGCACAGTCAGACCACAGAGTTTACCATCAGTCACAAGACAGTGTGAGGCTGAGACACGGCAGCAAACACGCCCAGAGAGACGGTTAACCATGTGACATGTGATGTCATGTGAGTGACAACAAACATGGACGACAAAGGGTTAACACATCAAAAGGGTCAGGGTTCAATTCACTTAAAGTGCAGAAACATTTAGTGGGTTCTGAGAGAATCACCAACGTTTGTGACGTCTCTTGTTATGAGCTCGTATTTTGTAGCCGACTCCAGACTGTGGCTGAAAATGCTTTGTTGCTTTTTAAAACCTGAGCAGCCAATCAGAGCAGAGAGGAAGTGGTGACGACGCCGTGGAGGATGAACTGTGTCTGCAGGTTTCCCTCCTCTGAGCTGCAGGGAGAAACCTAAACCTGGACCAGATGGTAAAAGGGAAGTCAGAGCAAGTCCCCGTCCAGGAACTCCACCCCCACCCCCACCCACCCCACCCCCCCAGGGTTCAGTCAGCTGCTGCTCTGATGTCTGATCCTCGTTAATGTCTTAACCTCACTGCACAGTCGCCGGTCTCGCCGACACAGCAAAGCCTGAGGCCACGGCTCGGACTCCCATGGCCCGATTAGCCGTCACCTGAGGCCTGATGGCTCCATTTGCTCTGCAGAAGCAGAAGAAGAAGAAGAAGCAGGAGCAGAAGAAGAAGAAGAAGAAGAGTTGTTGTGAGCTGGCTGAGCCCTGCAGGAGCTGCAGCGGTCTCAGGAGCCCTGTTCAGTCAGGATTAGTGTTACAGCGCGGAGGCGGGGAGCTGTAATCGTCAGCGAGGCATGTCTGTAATTTTAGTGAGGTGTAAATCTTCCATGTTAATAGTTTTTACAGACTGTGCAGACCATAAACATTCCTCCTGTGAAGAACAGTCTGAGCTGAAAAACCCCAGAGACGCTGAGAGCTGAGAGGGAGGAGGCCTGACGCCCAGAAACACTGAAAACACCGGCAGCTTCATGCATCAGCCACCAGGGGGCAGCACACGCTACTGTGTCGTCAACATAAATCGAACACTCTCCTGCATCACCTCTGCGTCTGTCATTATCACTACGACAACTAGGTGTCGCCTAGCAACAGGAGCTGACCACAGGTCGTCCAGACGTCAGCTCCTGTTCTCGCTCTTTGTTTCCAGTCACCTGTTGACTTCATCATCTGCATATTCAACATCTCTGAATGTGCCATATAAGGCAGCAGGCTCCGCCCAGTTTGTGTGAACCAGGCGGTAAACAAAGATGGCCACCTCCTCTGAGACTCCGCCCTCAGAGTGTAGCTAATAGTGGCTAATAAATGCAAACAGCTGAGTTAACAGGTGAGTATAAACAGGAAGTGATCAGTCCGGTAGCAGGCTGTTCTGGAGATCGACTCAGTGTTGGAGACTCACTCTAGTGGTCAGGAGAGGAACTGCAGCCTCACTGGTTACTGATTGGTTTATTGAGCCGTTTCTTATCAAACATCTTTAACAACAGAAACATGTCTTGGTCATGTTGAACATGTGACCTTCAACCACTGAGGTCAGAGGTCACATGCATTTTTACAGATTAACTTAAGTTTTAAGTTTGATGAGGAGCAGAGGATGAGGAGCACACACACACACACACAGCAGTGATGACATCAGCCAGGGGGGGTGTGGTGTGGTGTCTCTGTGTTTTCATTCAGATTCCGGGGCTGGATTGAAAACACCTGATGAAACTCTGATGCAAACGGGGCTGAATGTTCCTGAGGCCTCGTCTGGCAGAGCTACACAGCGTCTGATGCGTCTCGCCCAGAGAAAAGCCCGTTTGATGCCGACATGGTTCTCAGCGCTGATCCACCGTGACTCTGGTGTTTTCTCTGCTCTTTAATGTCTGTTCTGACTGAAGCTCCGGGCTCATCCAGCAGGCAGCTGTGAAAACATCTGGACACAACATCTGCAGGTGAGGAGGCAGCATCCAGTCTGACATCAACACTGGTGAGGAGAACGTAACGCAACATGTGAACGTAACGCAACATGTGAACGTAACACTCCCAGCATCATGTTCGACCACAGACAGATGTTTTCAGCAGCTACTGCAGAATAAATAGATCAAAATAAAAATGTGTGTGTGTCTATGTGTGTGTGTGTGTGTGTGTGTGTGTGTGCGTTTCCTGGAAGGATCCTTCACAGTAAGAGCTCAGTGTGTGTTTCCTTCCTCAGGTCCACCTCCTGAAACAAACCTTGGATTCACATCAGTTCCTATGTGACCAGTTATATGTGGAATATATAACTTCCTACAGACTGGTCCCTCACTTTATTGTGTCCCCGGCCTGGTCCCTCACTTATTGTGTCCCGGACTGGTCCCTCACTTTATTGTGTCCCCGGCCTGGTCCCTCACTTTATTGTGTCCCCGGACCAAAACACAGAATGAAACCTGCACGTTTAGAGTTTTGTGACTTGATCAACAGAATTAAAACAAAAGGCCTCAGACGTGGTCAATGTGAGTTCCTGTCTGAGTTCTGAAGCTTCACAGTGACCACATGGACAGCAAGTGAGAACACCTTCAAAGGCCTGTGTGTGTGTGTGTGTGTGTGTTGATGGAGCAGTGTGTTTGTTCAGATGCAGGCTGACAGCGGACATGAAAGGCCGGCTGTGAACCCACGACACCAACCTGTGAGTATCACCCTCTGACACCCAGCAGTGTGTGTGTGTGTGTGTGTGTGTGTGTGACAGCAGGTGGTATGTGGGTCACAAAGAAAAACTTGTCTGTTCACATGGTTTGTTTTTGTGTGGTGCGTTCAGGGTCACAACGCTGCAGGACTCGTCTGAGAGAGAGAGAGAGAGAGAGGAAGTTTCCACACAGGTGTGTGTTTGATGATGCAAGAGGTGAAAATCTGATGGAGACGCTGCAGTGAAACAGACCTGGTGCATGTGAACACGACAGACGCGGCCTGGTGACGCTGTAACCACCGACTGAACCTGGGGAACCCCACTAAACCTGAGCTCATATCCAAGATGGCCGCTCCGTGTCCCAGCAGTAAAAACTCAACATTAAATCAGTCGTAGTTTTGTGCAGCTACATGTTAGGAAGTTGCTTTCACATGCACACAAGGACATATTGTGTTGTTATCAGCTCCGGTTAGCTAACAATGCTAACAGAGATAATCAGTCCTTGAACCATTAGTTATCCAAGTTACAGTAACTAATATCACGTAGGCTAGTAGCCTTGTGTTACAGTTTAGCCAAGCTCCCTGTACTTTAGGCTGAAGCTACTGTTTAGCTAAGTAATGTTAGCTTCAGTTACAGTTTAGCTCACATTACTTACTGGTTTTAACTTAAACCTTCGTTCCAGTTTAGCTCCTGCTAGTCCATGGGCCTCGGATCAATCTTTACTTAATGTTAGCCTCCTTAAATATAGAGTTTAGCCAACGTTAACTAACTGTTAGCATGTAATTACCAATCTGTGAAATATGTGGCAGTTGTTGTAGACAAACGTTTTGACAATAATGTGGTGTTTGTTCATGTTAGCTGCAGTTAGCTGTTAGCTGCTCATGCTAACACTAACACACAACCACCCACCATTAGTCAGGGTGGATCACAGGATCACAAGTGTTTAAAACCATGATGTTTGTTTCCCATGTTCAGAGTCCACAGGATGATTTTAAAGACAGTTACATCAGTGTGTCCTTCCAGCTCCGACTCTGAGTCTGTGACACAAAGTGACTTTACGGAGCTGCCTTTAAATCACAGTCAACAGTTTGTGAACCGTCGTCACAGCGTTCACTCATTAACGGTGAAAACTGCTCGCTGGATGCTGGAGCTGAGCAGAGTGGTGTGGTGTGGTGTGGTGTGGTGGGTGGAGGGGTGGGTGGTGTCCTCTGGTCGTCCTGCTGTTCTTCAAAATAAAACAAGTCCGTAAATCCAAACAGCCTGGCGCTGCTGCTGCAGGAAGCAGCTCAGCAGCGTTCAGGGACCCAAACGGCTGTGGGAGAAAGAGCGGAGGATTTGAGTGTGATGGGTTGACGCTGTGGGAGCACTCAGCGGCTGGCAGGTTTACGACCCCCGGCTGCTGCAGCCGTCTGCTGGAGGCTCGGATGGACTGAGAGTCACTGAGACACTCAGACGTTAGCCTTAAAGCTCCATACGGTGTAACGCTGCCTGCCATTTTGTTTTTGTTTCAGACTGATGGTTGTCCAGGTCAAAGGTCAGCAGCCAAGACGACAACACTTCCTGTGTTTTTTAAAAACCAAACACACAAACAGGAGGCAGAAAGAGACTGTGTCTGTTGCTGAAGTTATTACTCTCTGCGCCCGTCTTCTTCTTCTTCTTCTTCTCTCATCATTTATCTGTTTCCTGCTCTGACCAGAATGACTCACAGTCAGTGTCAGTCTGATCTAGGTCCCATGGTCACATGACCTGACTCATCATCATCATCATCATAAGACACAGAGACCAAGGATAGACCTGTTCTTACTGCTCAGTGAAGTCAGGAGGTGGAGGTGGAGGTGAGGATGGAGGTGGCAGTAAAGATGGAGGTGGACATAGAGAGGTGGAGGTGGACACAGTCCTGTGTCAGTCGCTGTGTCTGTTGCTGATGAGCTGATGACGTCATTGATGAGGAACAAGCGGTTGATATGCTGTCGCTCAGAAAGAGCCCCTAACAGCAGCGTCGTCATGGAGACCACATTGAGTTGAGTGCGAGGTGGCGGCTCTGTGTTGTGACGAGGTCCTGGTGCAACATTGACTCTGTGTCTCTTTGATCAGGTGGAGCTGTCGTTACCCACAATCCCTCCCTCCTCCTGACGCCTCGTTTGTTGTGGATCATGTGACATCATGACAGTAAAACTAAACAGTACATGTGGTCGACAGGTAAAAAGGCTGACGAGCTGGTTACGACAGGGCTCACTGTGACGGGGTCAAAGGTCAAAGGTCAGTGTGTCAGTTGGAGGCGTCCTCTCTATGTGACCTCTGAATGACCTCATCAGGAGACGCTGCTCTGTTGCCGACTCGCCCCCTCATCTCCTCCACATCTCTCTCTCCCCCTCAGGCGCCGCATCTGTCTCGCGATTGGGTGTGATCCCGGCTGGTAACCATGGCGACAGTTGCCAGGACCAGACAGCCAGCAGAGGAACTGAGACGTGAGGACTGTTGAAGGACAAGTGGATGGAGAGAGAGTGTGTGTGTGTGTGTGTGTGTGTTGGGGGTGAAGACAGCCAGCTGTGTCCTAGGAGGCGGGGCCACAGGTGTGTGTGTGTGTGTGTGTGTGTGTGTGTGTGTGTAGGAAATAAATGAGATAATCCACAGGGAGGTGTCAGAGCTGCTGCTGTGTCTCTTTGTCTCTGTGTCTTTGTCCATAAACACTTCAAGACACTGAACACACACACACACACACACACAGTTCATACTGAACAGTATGTTCCCGGTGCGACTGTGTGGGAGTCTGTGTGTGTTTGTAAACTATAAATATCGTCGTGGCGACTGGCTCATCTCCTGGAGGAGGAGCTCTGAACCTGAGTGAGTGATGTCATCATAATAACAACAATCATTATTATTGTGATAATTATGATGTAACTTTATTGTATTTATAGATTTGCGTTTGATCTTTTCTGTTTTACGTCATCTTGTGTAACCACGGTAACGCTCAAACTGTACCAGAGGGCTGTGGGTTTCCGCCTCCTCCTCAGTCACATCCCATATTAATCATTCGCCATGGAAACAGTCGTCTCCCTCGGACTGTTACATCCTGTGGGTGTGGTCACAGCCGGTGTCACCTGTCGGGGATCAGGTGACCCACAGGGTTTGTTTCCTGCTCATCTGTCTGACTTGGACAAATGAGTGGGAGGCGTGGCCTACGTGTCTAAACTGTTGTGTCACCACACAGGTGGAGTCAGCTTTCACCTGGTGCCTCAGCGTGTGTTCTCTCACACCAGCAGGGATCTGAGCTGGTTCTGGTTCCTGCCGAAAGAACAACAGGTTCTTTCC
Source organism: Caranx melampygus (assembly GCA_019059645.1). Lineage (NCBI taxonomy): Eukaryota > Metazoa > Chordata > Actinopteri > Carangiformes > Carangidae > Caranx > Caranx melampygus. The sequence goes on along the minus strand of JAFELL010003059.1, from coordinate 90,465 downwards.
TGGGAACCATGACGTCATCAGTGGGCGTGTCGTATTCGAGGCTGTGACGATGAGCAGGAAGGAAACGAGGAGACAGAGAAAAGCAAACAGTTTGGTTAACCACGCCCACTTTGGTTCCAGGTAAAGAGCCGGTAAAGTAAATCCCGCCATTTTCTTCTGAACATGTTAAACACTTCATAAACAAATAAAGGTCAAAACATGTCAACAGTGTTTGTGCCACTCAGTTTCACTGTGGAGCTACAGGCCTCACTGTGCAGGATTTAATGGGCGGGGCTGAAAACGGCGCCGCGCTACATCAGACACACCTCATTACGTCCCCCCCCCCCCCCCCCCCCCCCCCCCCCGGGCTCCACGTGCTAGCACCTGTGGTTTTCTCGCTCGCTCTGGTTCTACGTAGTTTGCAGCTAGCTTTCCCGTGACGTCTTTTCCACGCCGCTCGTGCGTTTCCCAGGATGCCACAGTGGGATCGGTGACGTTAGCGGTGACGTTGCTGTATTTACCGCCTCACGTTACCCCGGACAGTTTCACCAGCCATCACCTGGCTACAGGTGGATTCCTGAAGAGCCCGGCGGTGCTCGGCGGTGTGGCCGAACCGACGGTCCCGCTCCCCGGCTACGGCCTCCCGTCCCGCCGGCAGCAGCTGCCGCCATCACCGCCACCGGCACAGAGCGTAAGTTGTGCTTATGTCATAAATACTGTATCGATTCCGCGCGACGACCCTCAAATGTTTTGGTCCGTCACTTTATGATGTCCCCAGAAACACTTCCGGTTGTGTTGAGAGGTTTTTTTCAAACTGATTAAGTTGTTTTAAGTTTAAGTTTGTAGGTTGTTTGTTTCTTTGTGTTCTCTCTCTCTGGCACGCGCGCGCGCGCGCACACACACACACACACACAAGTGATTTTTCACAGAGTGCAAGCGAACATGACCAACAAACTGATGCCAGCTGTGTGTGTGTGTGTGTGTGTGTGATCAGTGTGTAGTGTTTCAGAACCACCCAGGTTACTGAACATCCCGTCAGCAGCAGCATCACGTCCAGATGTTGATCAGCTGTTCAGACACCAGGACACAGGTGGAGGCAGGAAGTCTGTTGTTCAAAACCTCCTCTACATGATTTGAATAACACAAACAACAGACAGTCACCCCCCCCCACCCCCCACCCACTCACTCTTTGGGGTTTCCTGTGTTTGGAGGCAGCAGGTGAGGAGACTCTGCTCGGTAACCCATCGTCATGGGAAACACACCTGTGCTGTGATTGGTGGAGAGCAGGTGTTGGAGGAGGGGCTTGTCTTCATCATCAGCTGTTACATAACAGTTGTGTTCACTTCAGGCTCATCGAGGAGCTGAAGGAGAAACATGAACCTGATCTGAACCTGATCTGAACCTGATCTGAACCTCTCCACTGGAACCAGTCCAGTTACTGTGAAACGATAAACCGAAGAGTTTCTGTGTCTTTAAAACGGTAAGATGACAGGAAACTGAGTAAACGCTGCTGTTGTCACTGGCTCGTTCACGTGAAGTGTGTCAGTGTCCCATTGTGACATCATCAAGTCAGTGTATGTCCCTCACTGTCAGTCAGCATCCACACTGACTTTGCTTCAGAGAGTTTCCCAGAGTTCATAGTGATGTGAAGTCAAATACAGGAGATGTGACCGAGGCCTTGGAACGGCAACGCTCCTGGTCACTGTTCAAGTCCTGGTCCTGATCCCAGTTTGGTTTCAGGTCCCGGTTCCAGTACCAGGCCTGGTTCGAGTTCCAGTCCCGGTTCCGGTTGCGGTCCCGGTTCGAGTTCCGGTTGTGGTTCCGGTACCGGTACCGGGCCCGGTTCTTATTCCGGTGCCGGTTCGGGTTCCGGTACCGGGCCCGGTTTTGATTCCGGTACCGGTTCGGGTTCGAGTTCCGGTACCGGTCCCGGTTCTGGTACCGGTTCGGGTTCCGGTACCGGTTCCAGTTCCGGTACCGGTTCTGGATGCGGTCCCGGTTCGAGTTCCGGTTGTGGTTCCGGTACCGGTACCGGGCCCGGTTCTGATTCCGGTGCCGGTTCGGGTTCCGGTACCGGCCCGGTTCTGATTCCGGTACCGGTTCGGGTTCGAGTTCCGGTACCGGTCCCGGTTCTGGTACCGGTTCGGGTTCCGGTACCGGTTCGAGTTCCGGTTCGGGTTCCGGTACCAGGTTCGGGTTTCGGTACCGGGCCCGGTTCTGATTCCGGTACCGGTTCGGGTTCGAGTTCCGGTACCGCTCCCGGTTCTGGTACCGGTCCCGGTTCGGGTTCCGGTACCGGTTCTGGTTCCGGTACCGGTTCGGGTTCCGGTACCGGGTTCGGGTTCCGGTACCGGGCCCGGTTCTGATTCCGGTACCGGTTCGGGTTCGAGTTCCGGTTCGGGTTCGGGTTCGAGTTCCGGTACCTGTCCCGGTTCTGATTCCGGTATCGGTTCGGGTTCGAGTTCCGGTACCGGTCCCGGTTCGGGTACCGGTTCTGGTTCCAGTACCGGTTCGGGTCCCGGTACCGAGCCGGTTCTGGATCCGGTACCGGTTCGGTTTCGGTACCGTTTCTCGTCAACCTTTGCAGGTCCTGGTCCCATTTCCGGCACAGTCCCGACTCCATGGTCCTGGTCCTGGTCCTCGTCCCAGTTCTGGTATGGTCCCGGCTACAGTGGTCCTGGTCCTGGTCCTGGTCCTGGTCCTGTCCTATGACACCATTTGGACCCTCTCAGGCTCTCAGTCACTTACAGCTGACAGAGTCTCAACGTTTTTATCAGTGTTAGCATTTTATGCTAGCGAGGTGACAGCTGTGGATGGAGACAGTGGTTCAGTGGTGTTTGAAATCAAACTGTTGCTCAGCAACGTGTGCAGCTGGTGAGTGTTTGGTTTTCACTGCCACTTAGATTTGAATAACTTTAACAACGAGATTTTTACTTTGAAACATTTTGTTAACATACTAGACTTACACAGTTACATTAGCACAACGAGACCAGAGAAACCAGACAAACCAACATGGCCACCTCCAGGACGCCGCCCCTGATTGGCTGAAATAAAGAAACCAAAACCACCCAAACAAAAAGAGTAAAGTAAAGTCTGACTCCAACAGGTCAACGTTTTAATCTCTGAGGTCTGATCTGATCAGGTCTGATCAGGTGTGATCAGGTGTGGTGACCTGTTGGCAGACGGAAGACTAAAGCTGATTTGTGTTGCCATCTGGTGCGTTGACCTCAGAGGAGGAGAAGGGGGAGGGGTCAGAGGTCACTGGGTCACACGGTCAGGAGAGTGACGGACAGATTAGAAGAAGGAAAGGATTTGTTTTACTCAGCCAGGTGGAGCAAGGCGATCACACCGGGCACGACTGAGAGGTCCACCCACCGTGACCTCTGACCTTTAAAGACCGGAGGCCCTCGACGGCAGGACGGTAAACAAACATGACGCTCACTCATTCAGTCACTCACCTGAACTCACACCAGGTGCTTTCATCACTGACACACACCGCACAAGTCTGCTGCCTGCTCCTGCCATGTGCTGCCCAGAGGTCAGAGGTCAGGGATGTTAGTGAGGTCATCGCAGGTGTGTGTGTGTGTGTGTGTGTGGTAGAGGACGCTGCATAAACATAAAACTTGAGAAAAAGTTTTTATCTGGTGTGAACCTGAGGAGCAAGAGAGAACATGCAGGTCCACATGGTTTGTTTACACTCACACACACACACACACACTCACACACACACACACTCACACACACTCACTCACACACACACACACACACACACAGGCGTATGGAGGATTACACAAACAAAGCTGGAAATCCAAACAACAGCTTGTTTGGAGGAGCTCCATCACTTCCTGTTAACAACACTTGCCCCACCCCCCAACTGGAAATTAAAGCCTAGGAAAGTGTTTGTGTGTGTGTGTGGGGGGGGGCGACTAAAACTCAGCCAACTCCTCAGTAATCCCCCAGAGTCTCCCACAGCTTTGTGTGTGTGTGTGTGTGTGTGTGTGTGAGCCTCACCTTGTCTTGTTCTGCTCGGTCACTCAGGAAGGAAATTCCACCTCCTGTTTAACGCTGACATCACCGTCCTCCTGACCAATAATCAGTCATATGACCCTGTCTGTGTTTCCCACAATGCAGTGGGGCCTGTGCAGGTTGATTTATTGGACCTTGGGCAGCTACATACGGCAACTCCACTTGGACAGACTTCATTAGAGTTGCGTCAGGGCACTGCCTGATTTGTGTTGCACATAAAAGGCCGCTGTCGTCCAGTTTACGTAACCGGAAACAACTGACGGTACATCTCTAATAACTCAACTCTAATGAAGTTTGTCCAAGTGGAGTGGCCGTACGTAGGCGTCCAAGATGGTGAGACGGAGATCGGGCAGTGATGGAAACCGGGTAACCACGGTTCCTGAAGGTGTAGTTGTTGCCCTTTTAGCCCAGTGACTGACGGTCGACTGACGGTCACCTGCACGTTCCACAGAGCTCATTGACATTAAAGTGAAAACTAACATGTAAGCTAAAGGGTTAGCTCTGATCATTCTGTCTGCTATCCTCATGCTAATTGTTTATTATGGCCATGCTAACTATATACTGCATACCATGCTAACTGTGTGCCAGCATCATACTATACTATCGTCATGCTAACTGTACACTATCATCATCATACTATCTACTATCACCATGCTAACCATCTGCTGTCATTATGTTAAGTGTCTGCTATCGTCATGCTAACTGTCTGCCACTATGCTAATTGAATACCATCATGATGCTAATTGTTAGCATTGACCAGTGTCTGTTTTACCTTCCAGAGCGTCACAACAAAAACAAAAGTGCATTCATATTTGAGTCTGGGTGAGCGTCACGGCCCGAGGAGAAACACACTCAGCTTCGTGGAGGTCGTTCACGACGACATGATGCTGCAGGACTGGTCCTCTTTGTCTGAGCAGCTTCAGCAGCGCTAACAGTGACAGAGCTAACATTAGAGGCGTCACACTGAGAGCTGCCATCTGTGGAGAGCAGGACGCTGCCAAGGTAAACACACACACACACACACACACACACACACAAAGCACGGTTAACAACGGCTACAGAGTGAAACCTGTCAGATGTGCACATGGACCTCGACAACTTAATAAAAACATTGTCTTGATATTAATTGAAACTTGAATTATTAGAGTGTTAGAATTTACTCATGGTTTGTCGAGGTGCAGTTACACAGATGTGAACAGATGTGGACACATGAGACAAAAACATCTGCAAACCTACATCCTCCCAGCCTGCGGGGGGCAGTGTGTTTACAGCTGCACCTTAACACCAGGAGGGGGTTGCCCCATGTAGGTAAAAATATTCACTAGGACTCAACGACATAGATAAATATAAGAAGACCAGATGACTCACCTGACGCTGCTGCCCAATGACACGGCGTCGCCACACGGCGGCCATCTTGGCTCAGTCACCCCGCTCCCTCAGAGCATTAAGCCTGTGGCGCATGTTCTGCTATAAGAACCAGAACCTGCTCAGTTTTTGTCCGATGTTCAAACACTTTGGTTTGTTATGAACGTCAGACAGAAGTCATGATGCTGCAGATTTAAAGTTACGAATACAGTAGATCATGTACTTTTCTGTGACAGTGACATAGTGACATTACACAAACAGATAAAGTGATGTTTCTACACGGACAAAATGTCACAGAGTCAAGAAGAGTTGTTTTAGTGCAGACGACTGGATCATCATCTGCTGCAGCCAGAGTCAGAGCGAGCTGCCTCACCCAATATGGCCGCCTGTGAGCTACGTCTACACCTAGTCCGATCCACCCCCCCTTGCTCGACGAAGCACTAATTAAATTTTGGTAGCTGAAGGTCAAAGGTCAAGGTCACAGTGAGCTTTAAGCAACAGGACTGGGGCCTAATCACATTTCATGATATTGTCGTGAGTGTGTGGCGCCGACAGAGCTGCAGAGCTGAACATTTACTATGACACAAGGATGAACTGATTACACCGTAGAGGTCAAAGGTCAAAGAACAAGAACCATGAATTATACTCTTACCTGCACAGACTTATGATTTATGATGTGGTTGAACACCACGTTGTACAAATTAGAATTAAACCCTGTGTGTGTGTGTGTGTGTGTGTGTGTGTGTGTGTGTGTGTGTGTGTGTGTGTGTGTGTGTGTGTGTGTGTGTGTGTGTGTGTGTGTGTTGGGTGGACGTACTGGATCAACAGCTACCCCTGCTGTCAGACTGTAGACACTGCAGATGTGTTCAGCCTGCTCTACCCATAATGCCACAGGTTGTGTGTGTGTGTGTGTGTGTGAGACACTCAGACAGGAACTGATTTATCAACACTTGGATCTGTGCTGGTTTCTGAGGGGAAACAGCTGCAGCTGTAAACATCTGGACGGCGACTGGTGTTACATCACAAAACACATGGAAATTCATCCAACACACATTTAACATGTTGGAAAAAACAGAAGAAACAGAACGTTCATATGTTTTTATACATGTGTTTTCTTTTTTTATTGATTGGATCCAAACTCCCCAAAACAAAAAGAGAGAGACACACTCCCACACAGGAAGTGGACAACCAGACATTTCAGAATAAGAGGACTGATAGTGATCAAAGTGTGTAATCTGTGGATCAATGGGATCAGTAAAGTATATCTTAATCTGAAAAAAGCCTCTTCAAAAGTAAAGATCCAGAATCACAGATTATGACTAAAGACACTGATTCTGTTCACTCCAGCACAGACTGAGCAGAATCCATGTTTCTACTGAACATGAACAATGACACTGTGATTATGTGTCTGAAAACAATGCACCAGCAGAAACATCAGGATCTGACATGTTGTGTCTCACTGACACTGACAAACAGCTGTTTGTAGACATTAGACCAGATCACATCACATCTGAGTTAAAAACCTCTCAAACCCAAATAAAAACACTTGAAGGAAAAAGAAGAATAATGTTGAATTTAAAACCTGTCGTATAAAGACTGTGTCTGTTATTTACTATGTTCACACAGTGTAAAGATTCATTTCACATTGTTGTCAATGATCAGGCACTTTGATTGACAGGACAGATGATCAGAGGGGCGGAGTTTTTACCTCCGTCATTAGGACAGGGACAGAAGAATGGGTGTAGTTTGTCAGTGAAGCAGCAGCCGGTGAAGGAGTAGATGAGAGCTGCAGCATCTACGTCATAAAAGGAGACCAGACCCTCCTCATAATCCACAAACACCCCCACCTTCTCAAGACCAGACCTCAGAGTGAGAGGGACTGAGGGGACATCAGCAGCTAGAAAGTTATTTCCATTTCTCAAACAGATCGTCCAGTAACCATCCTGAGGTCTTAGTATGATGTCTCCCTTCCTGTCATCGACTCTCTGGCCACGCCCACTGTCCACTCAGTTTTTCCTTTGACCTGAACCTCAAAGTAAAATCTGCCTGAAGAGAAACTCTGTTTTCCTAAGATGTTAGCATAACGTGTAAATCTCTGTGGGTCGTCTGGGAGATTGTTCTCTTCATCACCACAGTGAACTTGTTTTCCATCATCAGACAGGATGAGCCATGGATTTGCTGTATCAGGATCCAGAGTCACATCCACTGCAAACTGCTGGACCCTCTTCATCTCAGCCTCCATCACCTCCTCCATCTGTCCACAGAGCGTCTCCCCCAGCTGAGACACAGCTCTCACCACAGTCCCCTCATATGATGGTGGACGGACTCTGACCTCTGTCCAGTCCTTGGTGGGTGGAGCAGCTTTCAGGGATGGGAAGCTTTGGAGGAGGTGGAGGTGGTCTTCAGACAGTGAGAGCTGCTCCACCTCAGTGCTTCTCTTCTCCAGCTCAGAGATTTCCTGTTGCAGCTCTGTGATGAAGTCTTCAGCCTGTTTCTCTGAGCTCTTCTGTTTCTCTTCGATCTCCTTGATGAGCTGCTTCAGGCCTCTGTCAACAGACTCCTTCAGAGCAGTGAAGACCTCAACACCTTCTGCTTTCTCTCTGTCTGCAGCAGCTTTACTGACCTTCACTGACTGTTTGATCTCCTCGATCTTCAGTCGTCTCTTCTGGATCATCTGCTGAGTCTCAGCCTCTGTCTTCTGCAGCTCTGCCTTCTTTCCTTCATATTCTTCTCTCAGAGGAACAAACTCATGAGTCTTGTGGTCTAAAACAGAGCAGAGCATGCAGACACATGTCTGGTCGGTCTGACAGAAGAGCTCCAGAGGTTTATCGTGCTTCCTACACATCCTGTCGTCCAGGTTCTCCACAGGCTCCATCAGCTGATGTCTCCTCAGACCTGACAGTGTCAGATGAGGCTCCAGGTGAGTCTCACAGTAGGAGGTCAGACACACCAGGCAGGACTTCAGGGCCTTCAGTTTGGTTCCAGTGCAGACGTCACAGGGAACTTCTCCTGGTTTGGAAACTTGTTGCTCTGAGCTGCTGCTGCTGGTTTTCTGTTGAGCTTCACGTCTGAACTGAGCCACCATCTCAGAGATGAACCTGTTGATCTTCAACTGAGGTCTGGTGTAGAAAACCTCTTTACACATTGGACACTGACACCTGTCACTAACGTCCCAGTGCTGAGTGATGCAGCTCTGACAGAAGTTGTGTCCACATGGTGTACTGACTGGATCAGTGAAGACATCCAGACAGATGGAGCACAGGAACTGATCTTCAGACCTCAGGTTGCTGGCTGCAGACATGTCCACACACTGAGGGCAAAGGTCAAAGTCAAAACCAACATTTAAATTAGAAACATTTTCATAGTTGTCAGGATAAACTCAAGTTACTGTTTGATTCTGCAGCTGCAAGTCACTGACCTTCACTTCTTAAAGCAACACTGTGCAGCTTCTGCTGAACAGCAGCGACCTCTGCAGCCACAGGTGGTAACTACACAACACTGACGCTGAGACAGGACAGAGGGAGGAGTTAATGTCTGAAATATGGGAAGGGAACAAGACACAGGTGGTGCAATTAACACAGGTGAAACACATAAAACAGCCATAATCAGGAGAGAGACCACAGGAAGACGAGACATGAACTTCAAAATAAGACAGGAACTAAGGACAGACCATGACAACAGAGCACTGACTACAAAACTAAACAGGAAATGAAGACGCAGACCATGACACTAAAACCTGCTCTGTTCAATAGTAGATGAGCCTTTGTGTCATTTTTACACGTCTTTACCATGTGAACTGAAACTTTAAACATGGACATCCAACACTGTAACATCATGTACATGACCACAAACAGGGAGAAGCTGTCAGGGTCTGTTAACTGTCAGTTCCCTGTTTTATTTTGATAGTCTTTTCTGTGTCATTTGTCAGTTTCGTGTTTGACTCTCTGTGTGGGATTGTGTATTGGCTTCACCTGTGTCTTGTTATCCCCTCCCTTTTGTGTGTACTAAACCGGTGCTCCCCTGTGTGTCAGTGCCAGATTGTCTTGTCTCCTAGAGCAGCTTTCCAGCGTTTTCATAACATAGAGTTTCCCCGTGTCTGACTATTTTTGGTTCCTGGTTCCTGAGTCTTTGTCTCCTGGTTTTGTACTTCTGCCTGTTCTGATTGCCTCTCTGGATTTTTGATCTTGGACTGAATAAGGACTTTGTTTTCGGATCTCTGCCTGCCTGCATTTGTGTCTGCCAGCCTCTGAGTTCATGATTGAACAATCTGGCCCAGATGGACACAGCAGAGCAGGGGTCCTTGCTCGCTACCCTTGAAGGGCAGGAGCGTCGGCTCCAGCAACAGGAGAAAGAGATGGAGTGGCTGCGGCTATGGGAGAAGCTTCCCTGCAGAGTAAAGCAGCGAGCAAAACTGTTTCCGCTCAGTTCAACTATGTCATCGAGCAGCTTCACGCCATGGGCTCACCTGCTCACCCATCCCCGTCAGCGGAACCTCCTGTGTCACCCCTGCCGTCCACTCCGGCGCCTGACCCTCCCTCAGAAGTCAGAACCGTCCGGCTTTCCAGTCCGGAAAGGTTCTCCGGGGAGTCTGATGACTGCCGCCCCTTCCTCTCTCAGTGCGAGCTCCATTTTGAGTTCCAGCCCGCGGCCTTTCCCTCGGACCGAGCTAAGATTGCCTTCATCATATCCTATCTATCGGGTAGAGCCAGGGTGTGGGCCACTGCTGAATGGAGCCGGCGATCTGCAGTATGTAACTCTCTTCCACTTTTCCTTGACGCGTTTAAACAAATTTTCCACTCTACTCTTCCCGCTAGAGAGGCTGCTAGAGCTTTACACTCCTGAGACAAGGAAGACGATCTGTTATGGACTATGCCATAGAGTTCCGCACGCTAGCTGCTGACAGCGGTTGGAATCAACCTGCCTTGGAGGATGCCTTTTTTACTGGACTCTCCAAGACCCTGAAGGATCATCTCACTCCCCTGGACCTGCCTGTGGAGCTGGATGCCCTCATCGCCCTAGCCTCCCGCATCGACAAGAGACTGAGACAGACAGAGAAGTGGCTCCATCAGGGACCCGGACCAGTTCGGCACCCCTCCCCCAGCTTCAGCCTCCATAAAAAGCTCATTTTCCAACTCTGTTCCGGAGCCAATGGAGGTTGGATGCACCCGCCTCTCTCCAGCTGAACGTCACCGTTGGATGATGGAGGGTCGGTGCATATACTGTGCTCAGCAGGGTCATTTCATCGCCTCATGCCCCCTACGTGGTTCCCTACCTACTCCCCCCTCCAGACCCCTGGTGAGTGTTACCTCCTTCAAAGATAAGACACAGAGACAGTTAACAAAGGTGAAACTAACCTCTGCTTCTTCTACTCTGCACGAATTAGCATTAATTGATTCCGGGGCAGATTCCAATCTAATGGATTCGAGCCTAGCCCAGAGTCTAGGCGCTACCGGTGAGCCACTGTCTACACCCCTTCATGCCACAGCTCTTGACGGCAGGCTTATTGCACAGTGACTCACCAGACCTTGCCCATCCAGATGTGTTTCCCCGACGGACATGTGGAAACCCTCCGTTTTCACCTGTACAACTCTGAGAGGCATCCCCTGATCTTGGGGTACCCCTGGCTGATTCAGCACAACCCCCATCTCAACTGGGCCAGAGGTCAGGTAACTGGGTGGAAAAAAGACTGTTACTAGAACTGTTTCCGTAACATACACTCCACTCACTTGACCAAGACTCAGCCCAAGGACTCAATCTCTTCCCTGGTGCACCTATTCCTAAGGGTCGATTATACTCTCTGTCCACAGCTGAAAGGAAGACTATGGAGGACTACATTAATGATTCCCTTGCAGCAGGGCTAATTCGGCCATCCTCCTCTTCAGCTGGGGCAGGGTTCTTCTTTGTAGAGAAGAAGGACAAGACTCTAAGACCATGCATAGGCTATTCTCCACTCAACAACATTACTGTCTAAAACCGTCACCCCCTTCCACTGATTTCTTCTGTTTTTGATGTTCTCAAGGGGCCAAAGTCTTCACAAAGCTGGATTTGTGGAATGCGTATCATCTAATACGCATCCGGGAGGGGGATGAATGGAAGACGGCTTTCAATACGCCCCTCGGTCACTACAAGTACCTAGTCATGCCCTTTGGGCTGACAAACGCCCCTGCAGTATTTCAAACCTAGTTAATGATGTCCTGAGGGAACTCCTGTATCAAACTGTTTTTGTATATCTTGATGACATCCTTATTTTCTCCCGATGAAGAGTCTCATGTCCAGATGGTATGAGAAGTTTTGAAAAGGTTGCTAAATAATGACCTGTTTGTTAAAGCAGAAAAGTGTGAATTTCACAGAAGACAAGTGTCTTTTCTGGGATACGTGATCTCCCACGATCAAGTGGAAATGGACCCGGAAAAGGTCCAGGCTGTGGCAGAGTAGCTGACCCCCACCTCCCGGAAAGAAGTTCAACGCTTTCTTGGGTTCTCAAACTTATACCATAAGTTCATCAGAGACTTTAGCTCAGTGGCCGCCCTTTAAGTGCCTTAACCTCTCCCAAGATTTCATTTCAGTGGTCTCAATCCTGCGAGGATGCGTTCCAGCGCCTGAAAAAGCTCTTCACCACAGCTCCGGTCCTCACCCTGCCTTCAGCGGATCAGCAGTTCATAGCGGAAGTGGACGCCTCCAGCTCTGGAGTGGGGGCCGTCCTGTCTCAGAGATCAGGTATGGATAATAAGATCCACCCCTGTGCTTTTCTTTCCCGGAGGTTATCCCAGGCAGAGAGAAACTACTCGGTGGGGGACCGGGAGCTGTTGGCTGTAAAGGTGGCGCTGGAAGAGTGGAGACACTGGCTAGAGGGGGCGGCCCAGCCATTCCTCGTGTGGACAGATCACCGAAATCTGGAATATCTCAAGAATGCCAAGAGGCTCAATGCTCATCAAGCCAGGTGGGGATTGTTCTTTTCCCGGTTTAATTTCACTCTATCATACCGCCCAGGAAACAAAAACACAAAGCCAGACGCACTGTCACGTATTCATGCACCTGAATCAGACTCCTCAGAGCCCGAATCCATCCTCCCTGAAACCTGCATCGTCGGAGCCTTCACCTGGAGTGTGGAAGGCAAGGTAAGAGAGGCTCTCAGGGCGACCTCAGCACCCCTGAGACCCCCATGAACAGGTTGGTTGTTCCTCCTTCCCTTCGGGGGGAGGTTATTAAATCGGCTCATGAAAGCAAGCTCTCCTGTCATCCGGGCGTCCGCCAAACCCTCTTCAGAGTGTTGGAACGGTTCTGGTGGGCTAATGCCAAGAGTGATGTGTTGGAGTATGTTGCTGCCTGTCCTGTCTGTTCCCAGCAGAAAAGTTCCAATGCCCCACCAGCTGGACTCCTTCACCCACTGTCCGTGCCACTGCGCCCCTGGTCAGACCTATCACTGGACTTCGTCACTGGCCTTCCTCCTTCCGAAGGTAACACAGTCATCCTCACTGTTGTTGACAGGTTTTCTAAAATGGTTAAATTTATTCCCTCACCCAAACTACCATCTGCCAAACAAACCGCTGAACTCTTGCTCCAGAACATTTTCACAGCCTTTGGATTTCCCAGGATCATTCTGTCTGACCGGGGGCCGCAGTTTGTGGCTCAGTTTTGGGAGGCCTTCTGTCAGCTGGTGGGGGCCTCTAGGAGCCTCTCCTCTGGATACCACCCCCAGACCAATGGCCAGACAGAGAGGCTGAACCAAGATTTGGAGACCGGTCTTCGATGTCTCTCCTCAGACAACCCTTCATCGTGGTCCCGGATGTTGCTGTGGGTCAAATATGCCCACAACACCCTTCCTTCAGCCTTGACTGGTCTCACCCCTTCCAGGTGGTATTCAGCTATCAGCCTCTCCTCTTCGCAGCCCTAGAAAAGGAGGTCAAAGTCCCCGCTGCTGCTGTTATGGTCCGTCAGTGTCGAGGCATGTGGTTTCGTGCCCACCGGACTCTCCTTCAGACCTCCGCAGCCTACAAGAAAGCGGCTGACCGCCGTTGCTGCCCAGCCCCAACCTATCGCCCCAGACAAAGAGTGTGGCTCTCCGCTAAAGATATACCCATCCATCATCCATCCCGCAAGTTAGCACCATGACTCTGCTGTCAAGTTGAAGCTTCCCAGGTCCACCCGCATACACCCCACCTTCCACGTCAGTCAGATCAAACCAGTCAACGAGAGCCCACTCGTCCCCGCTGCCAAGCCCCCACTGTCCCCCTGACTCGTTGCTGGAGAAACGGTCTACACAGTCAAGAAACTGCTTGATGTTCGCCGGCGGGGCCGGGGCCTACAGTATCTGGTGGACTGGGAGGGCTACGGGCCAGAGGAGCGCTCATGGGTTCCTTCCCGGGACATCATGGACCCTCACCTCATTGCAGAATTCCACCGATGCAACCCTCAGGGTCCTAGGCCGCCAGGGGTCGGCCGTTAAGGGGGGGGGGGTCCTGTCAGGGTCTCTTAACTGTCAGTTTCCTGTTTTATTTTGATAGTCTTTTCTGTGTCATTTGTCAGGTTCCTGTTTGGGTTCACTCGTGGTGTCTTGGCTCTCTGTGTGGGATTGTCTATTGGCTTCACCTGTGTCTTGTTATCCCCTCCCTTTTGTGTGTACTAAACCAGTGCTCCCCCGTGTGTCAGTGCCAGATTGTCTTGTCTCCTAGAGCAGCTTTCCAGCGTTTTCGTAACATAGAGTTTCCCCGTGTCTGACTATTTTTTGGTTCCTGGTTCCTGAGTCTTTGTCTCCTGGTTTTGTACTTCTGCCCGTTCTGATTGCCTCTCTGGATTTTTGACCTTGGACTGAATTTAGGACTTTGTTTTCAGATCTCTGCCTGCCTGCATTTGTGTCTGCCAGCCTCTGAGTTCATGATAGAAGCTCATTCTGGCCTTTAAAGACAACAGTTGGTGTGAGTTCAGCTCCATATAAACACTGTCTATGTGAGCAGAGAGCGTAGAGGAGCAAACAGCCTGAAGTTCTGCTTCAGCAGATAGAAAAGGTTTTGACCAGGTCTTGTCACAATCATCAGTTTGGAGGTTTTACCAACAACAGAGCAGGTGTGTACTGTGGGCTCTTCTTCCCTGACACTATCAGTGCTGTAAAACTAAAGGACTCCACCCTCCTGGACTTGAGTTCAGGAAACAGACATAATAAAAATCACTGACTTCCAAAGGACACGTTTCAAATGTCCTCACATTTATACATTAGAGCTACGTTTGTAAATGTTGAGTGTAAACACACATTGATCCATAGTGTTTGATAATCTGAGTCCAGAGCCAGTAGACTCAGGTACAATCTCTGAACAGACGGAGCTTGGGTGTAGGTCTGGGTGTAGTTCAGTCATCCTGAATGCACATGTACTTTGGACTAAGTCACAAACCAACAGAGGAACAAACTCACCTGTCTTTGTTGGATCACAGTAAATATTCTCAGCTGTACTCACCAGTGTCAGAGCAGCTGTTCACACTGTCCTCGTCCACTTTATTTGTCTTCAGACAGAAACACAGAGAGAAGGTCAGGCTGACTCTGTCAGAGGCTCTGAAACACTTTCACTTTCGATTCAGAACCTGTTTAAGTTGCTCTGCCCGTCTGTCTCACATGTCTCTGGTGTGTGATGTCACACTGACCTCTGCTGGACTCTGTGAGGAATCACATCTGACTGGTACAAGCCTCAAGGAAGGGGATGACTCCACTTTCAAAATAAAAGTCTTCTGCCAAACTTGCCGTGTATTCGAGTAGAGATCTAGAGAGACTAGAGCAAGTGAGCAAGTGTAAAGTAGATTTTCAAGCTTTAAACCAGTCTGACTCTTGATTTCTGTTAATGTGAGCTCAATGTCAGGCTGTAGTGGTAAATGGCAGAAACTGGACCATAAAGTATCTCATGTGTTTTTGCTTCATGTTTATTTGCTCAGCTCTTATATTGATCTTAGATATACTTTTCTAATGAACTTCAAATAATCAGTCAAATGTTAAAAGCATTTTTCGGAGGGATTGTCACAGTGAGTCGTCACCGGGTCGAACACGGCGTGGTGCCAGCAGGTTCCTCCTCCAGGACCATTTACCACAGGTTGTAGTTTAACAGAAGTAGCACAGTAAAGGTGCTAAACATGATAACACTTTCATACAACTCAGCTGTTCACATCAGTTAATAACACTCAATTCATGTGTATAGTTTTATACGTCTGTATACATTATTGTAGATGCTCACTGAGCCACTCACCTGACACTGTGCACAGACATAACATCTCACAACATCTCTCCTCTCTGTTGGTTTTGGTTTCACTCCTGCAAACAATGTTTTAATGCTCAGAAGTTTCATAAAAACCTCAGTGTCGTCGTCACTGAACTGTGTTTAATGGGAAACAGAGAGTGTTATTGGACTGGGCTGGTCACCCACAGGATAGAAACAAGCTGCAGATTCAAACTGAATTTAATGTTGCGTGTTGTTATGTTTTGACCAAGCTATCATGACCACGCCCACCTAAGAGACAGGAAGTGTGAACCATACAACTGGCAGCATCTTTGATATGGAGGATCTTTGTTTCTAGATATCCACGTCCTGGGCTCCAGCTCTTCTTCAGCTGTTTGGAGCAGACTGTCTCCTGAAGACCTGGAGGACTCACAGTTTTTCATGATACTCCCACACAGGAAGTGGAAAACAGGAAGTGGACAACAGGAAGACGTTATTGCATCATAAGAAGATTGACAACAAAGAGTGAGTATGACAGCTACGGTCCCACGAGCATTGAACTTTATTTACTGATTTAGTAAAGAACCTTTATTATTTTTATCCATCCCATATTTATAATAATACATAAAATGATGTGTTGTTATCAATAAAACACAATCGTCCTGAAGTTTCTACTAGTAATCAGCTGTTTCTACATGAATGTACTGAACAGGGACAGAGACCATGTGGAGCAGGTACAGTTTTACACATCACATGACTTTGTGAGGAAAAAGCACCAATCAGTTTTATATTTAACACAGATGACAATTTTCACATAATAATCTGAGAGAAACATCAAAATCTGACCTGTTTCACAGACGTGTCTCATGTGATACTGACAAACATCTGATAGTAATTACAACAGATCATTTTGCACTTGATTAAAAACCTTGTAAACTCATTATTCCCTGTAAAAAGACTCAGAGTGAATAAAAAACCTTAATGTTGGATTTAAAACCTGTCGTATAAAGACTGTGTCTGTTATTTACTATGTTCACACAGTGTAAAGATTCATTTCACATTGTTGTCAATGATCAGGCACTTTGATTGACAGGACAGATGATCAGAGGGGCGGAGTTTTTACCTCCATCATTAAGACAGGGACTGAAGAATGGGTGTAGTTTGTCAGTGAAGCAGCAGCCGGTGAAGGAGTAGATGAGAGCTGCAGCATCTACGTCATAAAAGGAGACCAGACCCTCCTCATAATCCACAAACACCCCCACCTTCTCAAGACCAGACCTCAGAGTGAGGGAAACATCAGGACCAGCAGCAGCTTTGTACTCATTTCCATTAGTCAAATATATTGCCCAGTATCCATCCTGAGGAGTCGCTGTAATCATCCCTTCCTGTCAATCGACTCTCTGGCCACGCCCACATCCCAGTCAGTTTTCCTTTGACCTGAACCTCAAAGTAAAATCTGCCTGAAGAGAAACTCTGTTTTCCTAAGACGTTAACACATTTAGAAATCTCTGTGGGTCGTCTGGGAGCTTATTCTCTTCATCACCATGATGAACTTGTTTTCCATCATCAGACAGGATGAGTTCAGGATGTGCTGTATCAGGATCCAGAGTCACATCCACTGCAAACTGCTGGACCCTCTTCATCTCAGCCTCCATCACCTCCTCCATCTGTCCACGGAGCGTCTCCTCCAGCTGAGACACAGCTCTCACCACAGTCCCCTCATATGATGGTGGACAGACTCTGACCTCTGTCCAGTCCTTGGTGGGTGGAGCAGCTTTCAGGGATGGGAAGCTTTGGAGGAGGTGGAGGTGGTCTTCAGACAGTGAGAGCTGCTCCACCTCAGTGCTTCTCTTCTCCAGCTCAGAGATTTCCTGTTGCAGCTCTGTGATGAAGTCTTCAGCCTGTTTCTCTGAGCTCTTCTGTTTCTCTTCGATCTCCTTGATGAGCTGCTTCAGGCCTCTGTCAACAGACTCCTTCAGAGCAGTGAAGACCTCAACACCTTCTGCTTTCTCTCTGTCTGCAGCAGCTTTACTGACCTTCACTGACTGTTTGATCTCCTCGATCTTCAGTCGTCTCTTCTGGATCATCTGCTGAGTCTCAGCCTCTGTCTTCTGCAGCTCTGCCTTCTTTCCTTCATATCCTTCTCTCAGAGGAACAAACTCATGAGTCTTGTGGTCTAAAACAGAGCAGAGCATGCAGACACATGTCTGGTCGGTCTGACAGAAGAGCTCCAGAGGTTTATCGTGCTTCCTACACATCCTGTCCTCCAGGTTCTCCACAGGCTCCATCAGCTGATGTCTCCTCAGACCTGACAGTGTCAGATGAGGCTCCAGGTGAGTCTCACAGTAGGAGGTCAGACACATCAGGCAGGACTTCAGGGCCTTCAGTTTGGTTCCAGTGCAGACGTCACAGGGAACTTCTCCTGGTTTGGAAACTTGTTGCTCTGAGCTGCTGCTGCTGGTTTTCTGTTGAGCGTCACGTCTGAACTGAGCCACCATCTCAGAGATGAACCTGTTGATCTTCAACTGAGGTCTGGTGTAGAAAACCTCTTTACACATTGGACACTGACACTTGTCACTAACGTCCCAGTGCTGAGTGATGCAGCTCTGACAGAAGTTGTGTCCACATGGTGTACTGACTGGATCAGTGAAGACATCCAGACAGATGGAGCACAGGAACTGATCTTCAGACCTCAGGTTGCTGGCAGCAGACATGTCCACACACTGAGGGCAAAGGTCAAAGTCAAAACCAACATTTAAATTAGAAACATTTTCATAGTTGTCAGGATAAATTCAAGTTACTGTTTGATTCTGCAGCTGCAAGTCACTGACCTTCACTTCTTAAAGCAACACTGTGCAGCTTCTGCTAAACAGCAGCGACCTCTGCAGCCACAGGTGGTAACTACACAACACTGACACTGAGACAGGACAGAGGGAGGAGTTAATGTCTGAAATATGGGAAGGGAACAAGACACAGGTGGTGCAATTAACACAGGTGAAACACATAAAACAGCCATAATCAGGAGAGAGACCACAGGAAGACCAGACATGAACTTCAAAATAAGACAGGAACTAAGGACAGACCATGACAACAGAGCACTGACTACAAAACTAAACAGGAAATGAAGACACAGACCATGACACTAAAACCTGCTCTGTTCAATAGTAGATGAGCCTTTGTGTCATTT
The DNA here is from genome assembly GCA_019059645.1 of Caranx melampygus. Taxonomy (NCBI): domain Eukaryota; kingdom Metazoa; phylum Chordata; class Actinopteri; order Carangiformes; family Carangidae; genus Caranx; species Caranx melampygus. The sequence continues at coordinate 71,712 of JAFELL010003059.1, read as the reverse complement.
TTACACGTCTTTACCATGTGAACTGAAACTTTAAACATGGACATCCAACACTGTAACATCATGTACATGACCACAAACAGGGAGAAGCTCATTCTGGCCTTTAAAGACAACAGTTGGTGTGAGTTCAGCTCCACATAAACACTGTCTATGTGAGCAGAGAGCGTAGAGGAGCAAACAGCCTGAAGTTCTGCTTCAGCAGATAGAAAAGGTTTTGACCAGGTCTTGTCACAATCATCAGTTTGGAGGTTTTACCAACAACAGAGCAGGTGTGTACTGTGGGCTCTTCTTCCCTGACACTATCAGTGCTGTAAAACTAAAGGACTCCACCCTCCTGGACTTGAGTTCAGGAAACAGACGTAATAAAAATCACTGACTTCAAAGGACACGTTTCAAATGTCCTCACATTTATACATTAGAGCTACGTTTGTAAATGTTGAGTGGCTGTAAACACATATTGATCCATAGTGTTTGATAACCTGAGTCCAGAGCCAGTAGACTCGGGTACAAACTCACTTGTCTTTGTTGGATCACAGTAAATATTCTCAGCTGTACTCACCAGTGTCAGAGCAGCTGTTCACACTGTCCTCGTCCACTTTATTTGTCTTCAGACAGAAACGCAGAGAGAAGGTCAGGCTGACTCTGTCACGAGGCTCTGAAACACTTTCACTTTCGATTCAGAACCTGTTTAAGTTTCTGTTGTTGCTTTGCCCGTCTGTCTCACCTGTCTCTGGTGTGTGATGTCACACTGACCTCTGCTGGACTCTGCGAGGAATCACATCTGACTGGTACAAGCCTCAAGGAAGGGGATGACTCCACTTTCAAAATAAAAGTCTTCTGCCAAACTTGCCCTGTATTCCAGTAGAGATCTAGAGAGACTAGAGCAAGTGAGCAAGTGTAAAGTAGATTTTCAAGCTTTAAACCAGTCTGACTCTTGATTTCTGTTAATGTGAGCTCAATGTCAGGCTGTAGTGGTAAATGGCAGAAACTGGACCATAAAGTATCTCATGTGTTTTAGCTTCATGTTTATTTGCTCAGCTATTATATTGATCTTAGATATACTTTTCTTAATGAACTTAAAATAATCAGTCAAATGTTAAAAAGCATTTTTTGGAGGGATTGTCACAGTGAGTCGTCACCGGGTCGAACACGGCGTGGTGCCAGCAGGTTCCTCCTCCAGGACCATTTACCACAGGTGGAGTTGAACAGAAGTAGCACAGTAAAGGTGCTAAACATGATAACACTTTCATACAACTCAGCTGTTCACATCAGTAATAACACTCAATTCATGTGTATAGTTTTATACGTCTGTATACATTATTGTAGATGCTCACTGAGCCACTCACCTGACACTGTGCACAGACATAACATCTCACAACATCTCTCCTCTCTGTTGGTTTTGGTTTCACTCCTGCAAACAAAGTTTTAATGCTCAGAAGTTTCATAAAAACCTCAGTGTCGTCGTCACTGAACTGTGTTTAATGGGAAACAGAGAGTGTTATTGGACTGGGCTGGTCACACATAATAATAGTAATAATAATATTACATTTTATTTATAAAGCGCTTTCCAAAGTACTCAACGTCGCTTTACAGAAATAAACAACAATGGAAACCACAATATTAGAAACACTTAAAAACACATAAGCACAATACAGAGATTTATCAAAACATAAGATGTCAAGACAATCAGAACAGCGAAGAACAGAGTTGGATAAAGATTTGGGTGAAGTGGATGGACCAGACGGATCATAACAGTGCAGGTAGAGTTAGAATGCTAAATGTTAAAAGCAGAGTGGAACAGGTGCGTTTTGAGAAGTGACTTGAAAGTCTTGAGGTCTGTTGTTTCTCGGATGTGTTTGGGAAGGGAGTTCCAGAGGGTGGGGGCAGCAACAGAGGTGGCTCTATCTTCCCAGGTTCTGTGCTTGGTCTTGGGGACAGTGAGGAGAATGGCATCAGAAGAACGGAGGGTGCGGGAAGGGATGTAAGGGTGGAGAAGGTCTGCGAGGTAGGAGGGGGCCTGGTTATGGAGTGTTTTATGGGTGAGGAGGAGGATTTTGAATTCAATTTGTTGTGTAATTGGGAGCCAGTGGAGGTTCTGAAGGACAGTGTGATGTGGTCACGGGAGCGGGTGTGAGTGAGGAGGCGAGCAGCAGAGTTTTGGATATACTGGAGTTTGGCGGTTGTACCATATAGGATGCTGTTGCAGTAATCAAGGCGGGATGTAATGAAGGCGTGGATTAGAGTTTCAGCGGCAGAGAAAGAGACCGAGGGGCGGAGACGAGAGATGCTCTCTAGGTGATGGAAGGCTGATTTAGTGATGTGTTTGATGTGTTGGTCGAAGGAGAGATTACTGTTGAAGATGACTCCAAGGTTGCGGCAGTGGGGGGAGGGTGACAGTGTGGAGTTGTCAATGGTGAGGTGGAAGTCTCTGGCTGTTTGGGTGAGGGAATTTGGACCAATTAATATCATGTCTGATCTGTCATAGTTAAGTTTGAGGAAGTTTGTTTGCATCCAGGATTCGATGTCTGTCAGACAGTTTGACAGGGTGGGATGAGTTGAGGGGGTGATGGATTTGGTGGTGATGTATAACTGGATGTCATCAGCGTAGCAGTGGAAGTGAAGATTATGGCGACGGATGATTTGACCAAGGGGGAGGAGATACAGGATGAAGAGGAGAGGACCAAGCACAGAACCCTGGGGACGCCTTGGGACAGGGGGGCAGTTGAGGAGGAGCAGTTGTTGATGGAGATGAATTGTTGTCTGCCAGAGAGATATGAGTGTAACCAGGTGAGGGCAGTGTCAATGATGTTGAGGAGGGAGTTCAACCGGAGAGTAGGATGGAATGGTTGATGGTATCAAAGGCAGCGGTGAGGTCCAGGAGGATGAGGATGGAGATTAGTCCAGAGTCTGAGGAGAGGAGGAGGTCATTTGTAATTTTGAGGAGGGCGTTTCAGTACTATGTTGTGAGCGGAATCCGGATTGAAATTCTTCGAAGAGGTCATTATTGTTGAGGTGGGATTTTATTTGTGAGGCGACAACACGTTCCAGGATTTTCAACAGAAATGGGAGGTTAGAGATGGGCCGGAAGTTGTTCATGATGTCAGGATTAAGACCAGGTCTCTTGATGATGGAGGTGACAGCTGCAAGTTTCAGTGAAGATGGGACGGAGGCAGAGCTGAGCGAGGAGTTGATGATTTTGGAGACAAGCGGAGAGATGGTGGGGAAGCAGTCCTTGGCGATGGAGGATGGAATGGGGTCAAGCATGCAGGTGGAAGTCTTCATGGATGAGATGATTGTGGATGGCATAGTTGGGGAGACACGTGCAAATTTGGAGAGGGGCCGGGTGATGAGATGGGTGGAGGGGGTGATGGGGGTGGGGGAGTAGGGGAGGTAGTTAGGGAACTGTAGATTTTGTCAATTTTGGACTGGAAGAATGAGAGGAAGGAATTGCATTTGTCAGCGGTGAATGAACTTGAGATGTTGTCGCTGGGGTTAAGGAGTTTGTTTATAGTAGAAAAAAGAGCCTTTTGGTTGTTGGAGCCGGAGTGAATGAGGTTTGAAAAGTAGGTAGAGCGTGCAGTGTTGAGGGCGGCTTTGTACTGTAGGAAGTGGTCTGTGTAGGCTTGGAGATGAACTGTCAAACTAGTTTTTCTATGGAGTCTTTCAAGCTGGCGCTTGCGGGATTTCATTTGGTGGAGTTCCGGGTGTACCAGGGGGCAGAGTGGGAAAAGAAACAGATTTGGTTTTGGTGGGAGCAAGTTGGTCCAGACAGGAGGAGAGAATACTGTTGTAGTGGTTGACTAGTTCGTCAGGGTCATCGGACAGTGGGGGAGGGTGGGTTGACAGGGTGTTGGATAGGGAGACTGAGAAGTCCTGGGGGGAGATATTTTAAGGTTTCTGAAGGATATAGTTCGTTTGACCTTGGGAGGGGGGAGGGTAGATTGGTATCCATGAAGATAGCCAGGTGGTCAGAGATGTGGAAGCTGATGCTGAAAAGTTGACGGATGGTGAGACCGGAGGAGCAGACTAGGTCCAGGGTGTGACCATGGTTGTGAGAGGGAAAGTTGACATGTTTAGTGAAATTGTGGGAGTCCAGAAGGTCCAGGAAGTCGGAGGCTTGTTTGCAGTTTCTGTTGTCGATGTGATAGTTCAAGTCGCCAAGAAGGAGGACAGAAGGAGAGATGGCTGAGAGCTGTGCAACAAAGTCGGAGAAGTCGGAGAGAAATGATGGATTGGGCTTGGGAGGGCGATAAATAACTGCAATAACCAGGGGAGCAGGACCAGGCAGTTTAAAAGCAATGGTTTCGAAGGAGTGAGCAGGGGTGGTGGATATGGTGATGATTTTGAGGTCTTTTTTATGGATTGAGGCCACACCACCACCTTTGCCAGTGGGACGGGGCTGGTCGATGTATGTGTATCCAGGAGTGGCTTGGTTGAGAGAAAAATAGTCCAGGTGATTGTGCCAGGTTTCAGTGATGCAGAGGAAGTCCAGGTTGTTATCAGTGATGAATTCGTTTAGAATTAGTGCTTTGTTATTGAGTGATCGAGTGTTTAGCAGAGCCAGTTTGAGGAAATGCTGCCGTGTGATTGGTTCTGTAGAATGAGGAAGTGAGCGGAGGTTGGATTGGACTGTTTCATAGGTTTGATTGAGCGTTTGTTCTTTCTCGCATGGTTGATCCTGTTTGGACGGTGGGGTCTCACTGAGATGATAGGCTGAATGGGGAAAGCTGCAGCATTCACACAGTGTAAAGATTCATTTCACATTGTTGTCAATGATCAGGCACTTTGATTGACAGGACAGATGATCAGAGGGGCGGAGTTTTTACCTCCATCATTAACACAGGGACTGAAGTATGGGTGTAGTTTGTCAGTGAAGCAGCAGCCGGTGAAGGAGTAGATGAGAGCTGCAGCATCTACGTCATAAAAGGAGACCAGACCCTCCTCATAATCCACAACACCCCCACCTTCTCAAGACCAGACCTCAGACTGAGAGGGACTGGGGGGCCATCAAGAGCTTCGTACTCATTTCCATTTCTCAACCAGATCGTCCAGTAACCATCCTGTGAACTCAGTGTGATGTCTCTCTTCCTGTCAATCGACTCTCTGGCCACGCCCACATCCCAGTCAGTTTTTCCTTTGACCTGAACCTCAAAGTAAAATCTGCCTGAAGAGAAACTCTGTTTTCCTAAAACACAGACACATGTATTAACCTCTTCCACTCCCACACTATTTTGAAGCAAAACGCTTGAAATTCCATCCTCATATTATAATGGCTGTAGTTTCTGAACCAATTTCACTACATGCATGAATGAGGGCTTGCCAGAAAGGGGACACTATAGAGTTTCTTGTGAAAGTGTCAAAAACACTTTAGGTATTACTGGAACAGAGCAGTGGGCCAGTAAGTGAGCAAAAAATTCAGATTTTCTATCTGCCTAAAAAAAAAATTAAAAAAACAAAAATGGTCTGTGTGGCTTTATCCATATAGGTAAATGACAGTATAGGCCTGTAGGCACACTATCAGTGAACACCTGGTTCAAATTTGAAGAAGATAGCACGAAGTATTCGGGTGGCTGAGTGTCTCTGCTGAGTCCGGCCCGGTCAGCGTGGCTCACTTACTATTCTCACCGGGGGCCAGCGGCTGTGGCCAGCTGCCCCCGCCCCCCTGATTCCTGCTCTGTACCCTGTGCCCCAGTGTTTGAATGGGTGGCTGAGTGGCTCACTTACTATTCTCACCGGGGGCCAGCGGCTGTGGCCAGCTGCCCCCGCCCCCCTGATTCCTGCTGTGTACAGTGTGCCCCAGTGTTTGAACGGGTGGCTGAGTGCCTCTGCTGAGTCCGGGGCCAGCGGCTGTGGCCAGCTGCCCCCGCCCCCCTGATTCCTGCTCTGTACAGTGTGCCCCAGTGTTTGAACGGGTGGCTGAGTGTCTCTGCTGAGTCCGGCCCGGTCAGCGTGGCTCACTTACTATTCTCACCGGGGGCCAGCGGCTGTGGCCAGCTGCCCCCGCCCCCCTGATTCCTGCTCTGTAAAGTGTGCCCCAGTGTTTGAACGGGTGGCTGAGTGTCTCTGCTGAGTCCGGCCCGGTCAGCGTGGCTCACTTACTATTCTCACCGGGGGCCAGCGGCTGTGGCCAGCTGCCCCCGCCCCCCTGATTCCTGCTGTGTACAGTGTGCCCCAGTGTTTGAATGGGTGGCTGAGTGGCTCACTTACTATTCTCACCGGGGGCCAGCGGCTGTGGCCAGCTGCCCCCGCCCCCCTGATTCCTGCTCTGTACAGTGTGCCCCAGTGTTTGAACGGGTGGCTGAGTGTCTCTGCTGAGTCCGGCCCGGTCAGCGTGGCTCACTTACTATTCTCACCGGGGGCCAGCGGCTGTGGCCACTGCCCCCGCCCCCCTGATTCCTGCTCTGTACAGTGTGCCCCAGTGTTTGAACGGGTGGCTGACTGTCTCTGCTGAGTCCGGCCCGGTCAGCCAGAGGTTCTGGGTTAGCCTGGCTGTAGTCTCCGCGGTCAGGTCCGGCTCGAGTCCAGAAGGTCCAGGAAGTCGGAGGCTTTTTTGCAGTTTCTGTTGTCGATGTGATAGTTGAAATCGCCAAGAAGGAGGACAGAAGGTGAGATGGCTGAGAGCTGTGCAACAAAGTCGGGGAAGTCAGAGAGAAATGATGGATTGGGCTTGGGAGGGCGATAAATAACTGCAATAACCAGGGGAGCAGGACCAGGCAGTTTAAAAACAATGGTTTCGAAGGAGTGAGCAGGGGTGGTGATGATTTTGAGGTCTTTTTTATGGATTGAGGCCACACCACCACCTTTGCCAGTGGGACGGGGCTGGTCGATGTATGTGTATCCAGGAGGAGTGGCTTGGTTGAGAGAAAATAGTCCAGGTGATTGTGCCAGGTTTCAGTGACGCAGAGGAAGTCCAGGTTGTTATCAGTGATGAATTCGTTTAGAATTAGTGCTTTGTTATCGATTGATCGAGTGTTTAGCAGAGCCAGTTTGAGGAAATGCTGCCGTGTGATTGGTTCTGTAGAATGAGGAAGTGAGCGGAGGTTGGGATTGGACTGTTTCATAGGTTTGATTGAGCGTTTGTTGGGGGGTTCTCACTGAGATGATAGGCTGAATGGGGAGAGCTGCAGCAGGGAGTGGCAATGACAGATGGGGCCTATAGGGGAGCTGTGACAGGAGGAGGAACTCTGAGAAGGTACTGTGGGAGGAAAAAAGAGAGCGGATAGACTGGTGTATGAGGTGGATAGTCAATCCGGTGCATATCTCACTGCGTGCTGGAATTTGGAAGCGAGGATGCGACGTACCAGCATGCTCAGGTGAAGACCGTCTCGTCCAAAAAAGGAGCGATGCTCCCAGAACATGTCGAAGTTGTGGATGAAACGGATGTTATGTGCTGCCCAGGCAGATTGGAGCCAGGTGTGGAGATAGAGAATCCTGCTAAAACGAACATCGCCACGGCCCAGAGTGGGAGTGGGCCAGAGACAAAAACAGCCTTTCCAGAGCTTTTAAGAAGATTAAAAAGTTGGATAAAGTGAACTTTTGTCAGCTCCGATGGTGTGCGAGTGGTGTCGTTCGTGCTACAATGAACAATTATTTTCGTAATTGTTGGAGGCGCTGACTCCAGGAGGCCAGGAAGTTTTTCCAGGATGTCGGCGGTTGTGGCTCTGGGGAAACAGTGAGTGGCCGCATTCGTGAAGCGAATGTGCCGAACGATGGAGTCGCTGACGATCAGGACAGTGGGGGGGGAGGAGCGGGTGCCTTGTTCACAGCAGTGTGAGAGAGGGCAGGGGCAGCAGCAGCGGAGGCGGTGGCGGAGGATGCGACATCCGCAGCGGCTGCCAGAGCTCCTGATGTGCGGCTGTGGTTCAGCTCTGGAGGCTGCTTTTCCGGTACCTGAGGGCAAGGAAGATCACCAGAGCGCCTGTTTACAGCCTCCATCAACAACCTGCGGTGAAAGGAGGAAGATTTCCCCAGCTGTCTGTTCTGCTGAGAGGAGATCAGGTGCTCGCCGCGGGCCACATCCGTCAAGAGAGGCAGGTGCATGGGCAGGTTTAGTGGGAAGTTGGGGGCAGTGACCTTGGGTCTTGCTCCAGTCCTTGACCATGTAGCAGCCAGAGATGGGAGCGCCGTCGCCGCAGCTGCCGCTGGAGGGGCCGACGCAGCTGCAGGTGGAGAGACGGATTCAGTGTGAGATGGAGGAGCACCAGCCACTGGATCAGCCTCGACCATGGGGACATCAGCAGGGTGGACAGGGGCATCAGGTGGTGGCGGAGCGAAGCGGTTTGTGAGGTTGAGGGATGGAGGCGAGGCAGCGCGGGGTTCCCACTCCTACTCTTGCACTTCACAACTGACCAATGAGGCTGTGAGCTGGGGTTGAGCACGAGGAGGGTCGGGGGTTTGGCAAAGAAGGGTCTCAGAGGATTGTGTCAGCAACGGCTGAGTTCATGGAGGAGATGACTTTAGACTGTGAGGCAGCGGTGTCAATGAAGTCGGAGAGGAGAGAGTCTTTTTTCCGGAGTTCTGGATCTGGGTCTGATGTCTTCCTTGAGGTGAGTGATGTGTTTTTCTGCTTTCCGGCAATCATCACAGGGCATGGTGGATGGTGAGGTGTGTGGTACCATGGTTGGAGCAGGTGGTGGCTGTGAAAACAGAGAAAACGGCTCTGGCAGCAAAGGTGTTTGTGTGCTAGATTTGGCTAGCAACTAGCTAGATTGCTAGTGTAGCTTCAGCGTGGGAGGCAGTAGGGACTTACATGCGAGGACTCCGGATGGAGTCCGTGGCGTTGAAACAGCCCAAAAGAGGACGGGTTGGATGATACGAGAAGGCGAGACTTACCGACACGGGCCCAAGTGCTGGGCCAGGTGAGGTGGCTAGGTGTCCGGTAAGCTAGCTGATAGTGAGGAGATCTTGGTCCCGATCAGCCTCCTTCTTTGTAATGGCTGTGCCTCTTGCTTTTAGTGGTGAAGTACAGCAGTGATCCCGATTACTCTATCCCGTTTTGCTCTAACGACACAAAACCAGTCTAAGCAGCTTGTTTCTAGGATAGAAACAAGCTGCAGATTCAAACTGAATTTAATGTTGCGTGTTGTTATGTTTTGACCAAGCTATCATGACCACGCCCACCTAAGAGACAGGAAGTGTGAACCATACAACTGGCAGCATCTTTGATATGGAGGATCTTTGTTTCTAGATATCCACGTCCTGGGCTCCAGCTCTTCTTCAGCTGTTTGGAGCAGACTGTCTCCTGAAGACCTGGAGGACTCACAGTTTTTCATGATACTCCCACACAGGAAGTGGACAACAGGAAGTGGACAACAGGAAGTGGACAACAGGAAGACGTTATTGCATCAAGAAGATTGACAACAAAGAGTGAGTATGACAGCTACGGTCCCACGAGCATTGAACTTTATTTACTGATTTAGTAAAGAACCTTTATTATTTTTATCCATCCATATTTATAATAATACATAAAATGATGTGTTGTTATCAATAAAACACAATCGTCCTGAAGTTTCTACTAGTAATCAGCTGTTTCTACATGAATGTACTGAACAGGGACAGAGACCATGTGGAGCAGGTACAGTTTTACACATCACATGACTTTGTGAGGAAAAAGCACCAATCAGTTTTATATTTAACACAGATGACAATTTTCACATAATAATCTGAGAGAAACATCAAAATCTGACCTGTTTCACAGACGTGTCTCATGTGATACTGACAAACATCTGATAGTAATTACAACAGATCATTTTGCACTTGATTAAAAACCTTGTAAACTCATTATTCCCTGTAAAAAGACTCAGAGTGAATAAAAAACCTTAATGTTGGATTTAAAACCTGTCGTATAAAGACTGTGTCTGTTATTTACTATGTTCACACAGTGTAAAGATTCATTTCACATTGTTGTCAATGATCAGGCACTTTGATTGACAGGACAGATGATCAGAGGGGCGGAGTTTTTACCTCCATCATTAGGACAGGGACTGAAGTGGGTGTAGTTTGTCAGTGAAGCAGCAGCCGGTGAAGGAGTAGATGAGAGCTGCAGCATCTACGTCATAAAAGGAGACCAGACCCTCCTCATAATCCACAAACACCCCACCTTCTCAGGACCAGACCTCAGACTGAGAGGGACATCAGGACCAGCGAGAGCTTTGTACTCATTTCCATTTCTCAACCAGATCGTCCAGTAACCATCCTGAGGACTCAGTGTGATCAGTCCCTTCCTGTTGATCGACTCTCTGGCCACTCCCACTGTCCAGTCAGTTTTTCCTTTGACCTGAACCTCAAAGTAAAATCTGCCTGAAGAGAAACTCTGTTTTCCTAAGACACAGGCACATGTATCAAATCTCTGTGGGTCGTCTGGGAGCTTCTTCTTCACATCACCATGATGAACTTGTTTTCCATCATCAGACAGGATGAGGTAAGGATGTGCTGTATCAGGATCCAGAGTCACATCCACTGCAAACTGCTGGACCCTCTTCATCTCAGCCTCCATCATCTTCTCCATCTGTCCACGGAGCTTCTCCTCCAGCTGAGACACAGCTCTCACCACAGTCCCCTCATATGATGGTGGACGGACTCTGACCTCTGTCCAGTCCTTGGTGGGTGGAGCAGCTTTCAGGGATGGGAAGCTTTGGAGGAGGTGGAGGTGGTCTTCAGACAGTGAGAGCTGCTCCACCTCAGTGCTTCTCTTCTCCAGCTCAGAGATTTCCTGTTGCAGCTCTGTGATGAAGTCTTCAGCCTGTTTCTCTGAGCTCTTCTGTTTCTCTTCGATCTCCTTGATGAGCTGCTTCAGGCCTCTGTCAACAGACTCCTTCAGAGCAGTGAAGACCTCAACACCTTCTGCTTTCTCTCTGTCTGCAGCAGCTTTACTGACCTTCACTGACTGTTTGATCTCCTCGATCTTCAGTCGTCTCTTCTGGATCATCTGCTGAGTCTCAGCCTCTGTCTTCTGCAGCTCTGCCTTCTTTCCTTCATATTCTTCTCTCAGAGGAACAAACTCATGACTCTTGTGGTCTGAATATGTGCAGAGCATGCAGACACATGTCTGGTCGGTCTGACAGAAGAGCTCCAGAGGTTTATCGTGCTTCCTACACATCCTGTCCTCCAGGTTGTCCACAGGCTCCATCAGCTGATGTCTCCTCAGACCTGACAGTGTCAGATGAGGCTCCAGGTGAGTCTCACAGTAGGAGGTCAGACACACCAGGCAGGACTTCAGGGCCTTCAGTTTGGTTCCAGTGCAGACGTCACAGGGAACTTCTCCTGGTTTGGAAACTTGTTGCTCTGAGCTGCTGCTGCTGGTTTTCTGTTGAGCTTCACGTCTGAACTGAGCCACCATCTCAGAGATGAACCTGTTGATCTTCAACTGAGGTCTGGTGTAGAAAACCTCTTTACACATTGGACAGTGACATGGTACATTAACGTCCCAGTGCTGAGTGATGCAGCTCTGACAGAAGTTGTGTCCACATGGTGTACTGACTGGATCAGTGAAGACATCCAGACAGATGGAGCACAGGAACTGATCTTCAGACCTCAGGTTGCTGGCTGCAGACATGTCCACACACTGAGGGCAAAGGTCAAAGTCAAAACCAACATTTAAATTAGAAACATTTTCATAGTTGTCAGGATAAATTCAAGTTACTGTTTGATTCTGCAGCTGCAAGTCACTGACCTTCACTTCTTAAAGCAACACTGTGCAGCTTCTGCTAAACAGCAGCGACCTCTGCAGCCACAGGTGGTAACTACACAACACTGACGCTGAGACAGGACAGAGGGAGGAGTTAATGTCTGAAATATGGGAAGGGAACAAGACACAGGTGGTGCAATTAACACAGGTGAAACACATAAAACAGCCATAATCAGGAGAGAGACCACAGGAAGACGAGACATGAACTTCAAAATAAGACAGGAACTAAGGACAGACCATGACAACAGAGCACTGACTACAGAACTAAACAGGAAATGAAGACACAGACCATGACACTAAAACCTGCTCTGTTCAATAGTAGATGAGCCTTTGTGTCATTTTTACATGTCTTTACCATGTGAACTGAAACTTTAAACATGGACATCCAACACTGTAACATCATGTACATGACCACAAATAGGGAGAAGCTCATTCTGGCCTTTAAAGACAACAGTTGGTGTGAGTTCAGCTCCACATAAACACTGTCTATGTGAGCAGAGAGCGTAGAGGAGCAAACAGCCTGAAGTTCTGCTTCAGCAGATAGAAAAGGTTTTGACCAGGTCTTGTCACAATCATCAGTTTGGAGGTTTTACCAACAACAGACCAGGTGTGTACTGTGGGCTCTTCTTCCCTGACACTATCAGTGCTGTAAAACTGAAGGACTCCACCCTCCTGGTGTTTGATAACCTGAGTCCAGAGCCAGTAGACTCAGGTACAAACTCACTTGTCTTTGTTGGATCACAGTAAATATTCTCAGCTGTACTCACCAGTGTCAGAGCAGCTGTTCACACTGTCCTCGTCCACTTTATTTGTCTTCAGACAGAGACACAGAGAGAAGGTCAGGCTGACTCTGTCAGAGGCTCTGAAACACTTTCACTTCTGATCCAGAAGCTATTTAAGTTTCTGCTGTTGCTTTGCCCGTCTGTCTCACCTGTCTCTGGTGTGTGATGTCACACTGACCTCTGCTGGACTCTGTGAGGAATCACATCTGACTGGTACAAGCCTCAAGGAAGGGGATGACTCCACTTTCAAAATAAAAGTCTTCTGCCAAACTTGCCCTGTATTCGAGTAGAGATCTAGAGAGACTAGAGCAAGTGAGCAAGTGTAAAGTAGATTTTCAAGCTTTAAACCAGTCTGACTCTGGATTTCTGTTAATGTGAGCTCAATGTCAGGCTGTAGTGGTAAATGGCAGAAACTGGACCATAAAGTATCTCATGTGTTTTTGCTTCATGTTTATTTGCTCAGCTCTTATATTGATCTTAGAGATACTTTTCTCAATGAACTTTAAATAATCAGTCAAGTGTTAAAAGCATTTTTCCGAGGGATTGTCACAGTGAGTCGTCACCGGGTCGAACACGGCGTGGTGCCAGCAGGTTCCTCCTCCAGGACCATTTACCACAGGTGGAGTTGAACAGAAATAGCACAGTAAAGGTGCTAAACATGATAACACTTTCATACAACTCAGCTGTTCACATCAGTTAATAACACTCAGTTCATGTGTATAGTTTTATACATCTGTATACATTATTGTAGATGCTCACTGAGCCACTCACCTGACACTGTGCACAGACATAACATCTCACAACATCTCTCCTCTCTGTTGGTTTTGGTTTCACTCCTGCAAACAAAGTTTTAATGCTCAGAAGTTTCATAAAAACCTCAGTGTCGTCGTCACTGAACTGGGTTTAAATGGAAACAGAGAGCGTTATTGGACTGGGCTGGTCACACACAGGATAGAAACAAGCTGCAGATTCAAACTGAATTTAATGTTGCGTGTTGTTATGTTTTGACCAAGCTATCATGACCACGCCCACCTAAGAGACAGGAAGTGTGAACCATACAACTGGCAGCATCTTTGATATGGAGGATCTTTGTTTCTAGATATCCACGTCCTGGGCTCCAGCTCTTCTTCAGCTGTTTGGAGCAGACTGTCTCCTGAAGACCTGGAGGACTCACAGTTTTTCATGATACTCCCACACAGGAAGTGGACAACAGGAAGTGGACAACAGGAAGACGTTATTGCATCAAGAAGATTGACAACAAAGAGTGAGTATGACAGCTACGGTCCCACGATCATTGAACTTTATTTACTGATTTAGTAAAGAACCTTTATTATTTTTATCCATCCCATATTTATAATAATACATAAAATGATGTGTTGTTATCAATAAAACACAATCGTCCTGAAATTTCTACTAGTAATCAGCTGTTTCTACATGAATGTACTGAACAGGGACAGAGACCATGTGGAGCAGCTACAGTTTTACACATCACATGACTTTGTGAGGAAAAAGCACCAATCAGTTTTATATTTAACACAGATGACAATTTTCACATAATAATCTGAGAGAAGCATCAAAATCTGACCTGTTTCACAGACGTGTCTCATGTGATACTGACAAACATCTGATAGTAATTACAACAGATCATTTTGCACTTGATTTAAAACCTTGTAAACTCATTATTCCCTGTAAAAAGACTCAGAGTGAATAAAAAACCTTAATGTTGGATTTAAAACCTGTCGTATAAAGACTGTGTCTGTTATTTACTATGTTCACACAGTGTAAAGATTCATTTCACATTGTGTCAATGATAAGGAACTTTGATTGACAGGACAGATGATCAGGGGGGCGGAGTTTTTACCTCCATCATTAACACAGGGACTGAAGTATGGGTGTAGTTTGTCAGTGAAGCAGCAGCGGTGAAGGAGTAGATGAGAGCTGCAGCATCTACGTCATAAAAGGAGACCAGACCCTCCTCATAATCCACAAACACCCCCACCTTCTCAGGACCAGACCTCAGATTGAGGGAGACATCAGGACCAGCGAGAGCTTTGTACTCATTTCCATTACTCAAATATATTGCCCAGTAACCATCCTCAGGTCTCAGTGTGATGTTTCCCTTCCTGTCAATCGACTCTCTGGCCACGCCCACATCCCACTTAGTTTTTCCTTTGACCTGAACCTCAAAGTAAAATCTGCCTGAAGAGAAACTCTGTTTTCCTAAGACACAGACACATGTATTAAATCTCTGTGGGTTGTCTGGGAGATTCTTCCTCACATCACCACAGTGAACTTGTTTTCCATCATCAGACAGGATGAGCCATGGATGTGCTGTATCAGGATCCAGAGTCACATCCACCGTAAACTGCTGGACCCTCTTCATCTCAGCCTCCATCATCTTCTTCATTTTCAGCCCCATCATCTTCTCCATCTGTCCACGGAGCGTCTCCTCCAGCTGAGACACAGCTCTCATCACAGTCCCCTCATATGATGGTGGATGGACTCTGACCTCTGTCCAGTCCTTGGTGGGTGGAGCAGCTTTCAGGGATGGGAAGCGTTGGAGGAAGTGGAGGTGGTCTTCAGACAGTGAGAGCTGCTCCACCTCAGTGCTTCTCTTCTCCAGCTCAGAGATTTCCTGTTGCAGCTCTGTGATGAAGTCTTCAGCCTGTTTCTCGAAGCTTTTCTGTTTCTCTTCGATCTCCTTGATGAGCTGCTTCAGGCCTGTGTCAACAGACTCCTTCAGAGCAGTGAAGACCTCAACACCTTCTGCTTTCTCTCTGTCTGCAGCAGCTTTACTGACTTTTACTGACTGTTTGACCTCCTCGATCTTCAGTCGTCTCTTCTGGATCATCTGCTGAGTCTCAGCCTCTGTCTTCTGCAGCTCTGCCTTCTTTCCTTCATATTCTTCTCTCAGAGGAACAAACTTACGAGTCTTGTGGTCTAAAACAGAGCAGAGCATGCAGACACATGTCTGGTCGGTCTGACAGAAGAGCTCCAGAGGTTTATCGTGCTTCCTACACATCCTGTCCTCCAGGTTCTCCACAGGCTCCATCAGCTGATGTCTCCTCAGACCTGACAGTGTCAGATGAGGCTCCAGGTGAGTCTGACAGTAGGAGGTCAGACACACCAGGCAGGACTTCAGGGCCTTCAGTTTGGTTCCAGTGCAGACGTCACAGGGAACTTCTCCTGGTTTGGAAACTTGTTGCTCTGAGCTGCTGCTGCTGGTTTTCTGTTGAGCTTCACGTCTGAACTGAGCCACCATCTCAGAGATGAACCTGTTGAACTTCAACTGAGGTCTGGTGTAGAAAACCTCTTTACACATTGGACAGTGACATGGTACATTAACGTCCCAGTGCTGAGTGATGCAGCTCTGACAGAAGTTGTGTCCACATGGTGTACTGACTGATCAGTGAAGACATCCAGACAGATGGAGCACAGGAACTGATCTTCAGACCTCAGGTTGCTGGCAGCAGACATGTCCACACACTGAGGGCAAAGGTCAAAGTGAGAAAAAAACACTTAAATTATCTCTCTGAAGGTCCTCAATCATCCATGGTTATGGTAGTGATTAGATGATAAAGCTGAAGGCAACTGGACGTTTTATCCAAGGGCTTCTTCATTTCTAAAAACATTAATGTGGGAGACCCAGGTATCTAACTTTTGGTCGTGTTGTCCCCATGGAGGTGGTCCTGAATGTCCTTACCTTCACATCTTCTGAGTCGTTAGGATCACATGGGCCAAGGTGTTAACGGAGATTAAAACATCTGGAAACAGCTCTCAAGACAATGTTACAGGTTGCTGATGATTGGTGTTGAAAACTAAATGTGGACATTAGCATCTTGGACAGAGGACAAGACTCCTGCCCTGCTGACCTGTCTCTTCTGTGTTTAGGCATGTTTCAGTGAAATGATTTTTTGGTGTGTTATGTATAGGTCTAAGCACTCCTCACTGCAGTACACACCACAGACAATGTTGCTCAGCCTCTTCCTCTGTGTTGGACCACTGAGATGAACCAGTTTTTTCTCAGGGTGTTTCTGGGTTTGAAATGCACAGGGATCTTGTGTTTGGAGAATATTCTTCTTGGATTCTCAGACATGCCTGTCACATGCAGGAACAGTGTTGTTCCATCTGTTGTTTTGCTCCTCACTAGTTGCTGTCTGTGGTTCATTTTCATGTTTTCTTGCCTACTTGATAAAGACCCAATTTGGATAGCCACATCCTTGAAGAGAGGTGGTGTCACAGCCAATTATCAGCTACCTATAATATAGTCTTGAAAGCCCTTCCCAGACACGTTAACACCCACCAACAAGATGCTACTAAAACATAATCAGGTGACGACTGTATTGGGGGGTTAGGGTTAAGGACCTCACACAAAGCAGCTAGTCCAGGTGGAGTACCGGTTGTACCTACCTCAAAACTTCAACAATCATCCCAAAATTCAACAGAGGCTCTCCTTCCTTAGTAAATTTAAAAAAGGCCGCCCCACGCCCCACCCCCACAAACTGCTGCTGAACTTTTATAGGAGTACAGTTAAATCCATTCTGATGTACTGCATAACAGTGTGCGTCATTGGGATGAATCTGTCACAACTGGGCTCACTTTATACCACCAGGATGGAGGGGAGGGGGGGGGGCAGCCAACATAACCATGGACAGTATACACACTCTGGACGCTCAGTGTTCAAACTGCTGCCGCCTGCCAGATTTGATTTGATTCTGTCTTTTTATCTTTTAGCCTGAGAGAAAACCACACCAAATTCGACTGTACATCGTGTATAATGACAGTAAAGCTAATTCATTTATTTGAGCCCCTATTCATACCTTGGCTCAGGTGACCCTAACGACCGATATGATGGACAAGTAATGACTCTCAGGACCATGTCCCTGTGACAACCCCTCCACAGGTCAAATACCTGGGATTCCCACATCAGCTTTCAGAACTGAAGAAGCCTTTTGCAGGAGAGGTCGACTATCTTCCTAGAAATTAAAAGTCCTCTTGTCTGTAACTTTAGCATTTAATGACATCATTTAAATTGGGAACATTTAGTTTTTGTTGATAATCACAATGACAAAGAAATGTTACTGTTAAATTCTCTTAAAAACACAGAACATCACTTGTCAAATCAACACTGTGCAGCTTTTGTTCACCAACAGAAACAAAGACAGGACAAAGGGAGGATTTAAAGTTATAGTACGTAACATCTTTCAAGCCTCAAGGGAATTCTACATAATTACAAAAACCTTCCACATCTTGTCTGATAGTATCGGTCGCGGTCACGCAAACAGACATGAACGTAGGTGTTGAAAGGTAAGAAAATAACTTGTGCAAGTCAACAAAATCCACGGTTCAGTTCGTGTCACAGTTTTGAGGTCACTGTGTTTGGTTCATGTGGCAGGGCCATGAGTTGGACTCAAACCCAGAAGGGACTTGGCAGGATTTGTGAAAAATTAGACATGCATTTTCAGTTTTTTAATGCTAATGGGTGACAAAGCATTCAAATCATTGACACATACCTTGCAACCCTACATCTATGGACGCTTAGGGCCTGATTTACTAAAGGTTTGCGTGTGTAAACTTGATTGCACGTGCAGTTTTTGCATCTTAATTTAGCACGTTTAAAAGTCAAGTCTTAACTGGCACAGCTTTGTGCACAAATGGCTGTGGTCATTGATTTAATACCTGACCGGGCAAAAGCTCTTATATCTCTGCATTTCCTTGCATCTGGATCATTCCAGAGAACTGTAGCAGTTTTCCAGGTGTGTTCAAAGTCCTTTAAGCGCCGTTACGCACGCCGCATGTCGCTCGTCCAGTGCGCTACTCTCCTCTCCTCCCTCTTGAATACCTGCTGCTCAGCTCTGGGACCGGGACTGAGAGACCTCACCTCTGCTTTCACCCCATCCTTGATCCCTCTGGTCAGGGCGTTTAGATCCGAGTGTGGCCCGAGTGTCCCACCTGAGCTCTCTATCAATCCATCGGCTCAAATTTCATTCTGTCTTTGCGGACATCCGGCTCTGTCCACTCTCTCCATAGTGGAAACCATTACCATGCACAAAACCCTCATTTAAATACTGCTGTTTTCACGTGCTGTCATTTAGCGGGTTACGCTTAGTAGATCACCTGTTTTGCATGCACTAACTAAACATGCAGAATTTTACCAGCAGCACGCAATTTAGTGCCCCTTATCAGGGATCTTGGTAAATCAGGCCCTTAGTGCATGTTCGGCACTCCAGAGATGAGCCACCATATTGGATGTGTTGCAGCTAACATGAACAACTCGAGTAGCACAGTGTTTGCACAGAGACACAGTTTTCTCGACCACTTCCTCACCACTGCCCTGGCATCTGCACCTGACACTTAACCACTCTGCCTCTGAGCGAAATGAAAATATGTCTCTGGCTCACTAGTGCAAAGATGCTTTGCTGTTCAGTCGCTAACACGAGCAATGGTTTTATTGCTTCCAATCAGGATTGGTTGTTTCCAGTTTCTTCTTTCACAACGTTTTGATTCAGAAATGCTTCTATGAGCGTACATAACAGTTCCATAGAAGAACAAAGCAATCCTCCAAAATCTTGACACTTCCTGCTTGACCAGTTTGTATCTATATTAAGGTCTGTTACAGTGAGGTATCTGATGTGGCACTGATAAAAGTTTACCAGAACAGGTGTATGGGGAGTGGACTAGGAATGAAAATGATTTAAAAATAATTTTGAATTACAAAAATTACACAATATCGCATGAAGTCTGCAGAAAATTAACCTGACTCATGTCTGAAATGAAGTAAATAAGAAAATGAAATGAACAAAGTGGAGCTTTCTCTTGATTCTAACTTTGTTGAATATTCTCATCCGTACTCACCAGTATCTGAGCAGGGTTTGTCTTCCAACAGAAACACAGAGAGAGATCTGTCTCCACTGAGGCTCTGCTGTCTCCTCTGAAACACTTTCACTTCAGGAACATGATATTTGAGTCTGTGGTGTTGCTCCACCCCTTACCCCAAAGTAATGCACAGTCATGTATTGTGCGCACCACGTTTTTTTCCCGAACGTAGGTGCACACCCTGGATCCACTCTTGAGAGCCAGTGGAGCAGAGCATGGTGTAGGTGGAGACACCAGATCACAAGATAACAGAAGAACTACAAACTCACATGGGCATTGTGAGATCCTGCAATACCATCTGTGTAATGAAGACACAACAGATTATTTTGCCTTTCTGAGGTTGATTTACTGTTCATGTCGACATCTTTTTTTTCTTACGTCTACCATGGATGTGCTTACCTTCCTGTTTTAGGTGGTCTGACCTACGTGGTTCGAAGTCCTGGGAGCGGTTCTGCAGAAAATCGGTCCAGCGTATAACTTGGAGCAGAGCAGTGGCACCTAGAACACTTTAATTAGTGTGTGGTGAGTTTCTGTCACTGAACTCCGCCCTGTGCTCTTCTAAACTAATAGATTTATTCATTATCAAAAGCATTCAGACCAGACCTTTATTTATTAAACACCTGGGCGCGTATTCACAAAGATTCTCAGAGAGTCCTGTCTCAGCCTGAAGAGTCCTAGCAAGGACTCTTATCTTCAGAGTGATTTAGAAAGTTTCTGAGAGCAACTCTGAGCAAGGATGGGACGGAAACTTTGATCTTAGTGAGGAGGCGTGGTCAACGCTGTTGCTAGGTATGACTCATTGTTTTTGAAGCTCTGATTGGTTGTTAGACAAAGGAGGGGGAAAACCCAAACGCACTCGGAGTGATGAAGTGACAGTGAAATCCACCGATCACAGAACTGAAATAATCTCATGTCATGACCAACTTAACAAAGTTCAGTAAATAGTTTGAACATACAGACCAGTGCTGATAGTTGTTAGATTCATTTGCTTATGTCTAATCGCCTGCTGGTCGTTTCACATATGACGATTTCAGAAGGAAATTCAGCTCCAGAGTAACAGCGAAAGCCAAGAGGCAGACTGGAACACATCGCACAGCAAATTAATGTATCGTTGTCTGATAAATAACATCAACAACACTGGAAAACCTGCTTTGTCCATGAACGTCCGTTTGTGAGTCTGCAACGTGTGGACATCCAGTGGAAAATGAAAACTGACAGGTGGTTCTGACAGCCATCACTGCTGCATCGATGCATTTTTCCAGTTAAATATCATAATGGTGCGACTGCCTTCATTTCTGCTGTTATTGTGGTATTTATTTAAGGGCTCAGATGCTTTGTGAATAACTTTCATCTTACCAAGGGAAAATGACATCAGCTACTTTTAGTCTTAGGATTCTTTGTGAACACGGGCCCTGGTCTGTAGGGCAGTTTTGAGCTTGACCTTGTCAAGCGGTGCCAGGCACTTATTAAATGGCTGATGGTGTCAGATGCCACATGCAGTAGACAACTATGACCCGGTTTGCTTGTTATTGCAGTAAATCACCATGGTAACTGTTGCTGATCTCTGAACCTGCACTGGCAGAGAAAGGTGTAGGTGGAGAAAATAACACAATTTATGTTTATCACTCAACAGAACGGTCAAATGTGTTTAACTGCTCTTCAGAGGCTTTTTATTCAGTATCTTATTTTTGATGGACAGCCATTTATGTTTTAGGGACAAGGTTTGTAATTGTCAGAATTTCAGTTGGTAAGTCTTTGAAACTCAGCCAGAAGAAAACTCGTGCATTTAATGGTTAGGTTTCTGTTTTGTTTTTAACTCTTACTTGCTCTTACAATGATACAGAGTCCAACTGTGTCGTGACCACACCCACTTTGGAGACAGGAAGTGTAGACAATTGGCAGCATCTTCTGTAAAGAGGATCTTTGTAAGATATCCACATCTTTGGTCACTGGTGATTGTTTAGATGGCTGGTGTCTCCTGAAGACGTGGAGGCTGCAGTTTCAGGATCCATGTTTTCAGTGATGTTCTCACACAGGAAGTGGACAACAGGACGACATTCAGTATGAAGACTGATGAGTATAACAGCTATGGTACTGACAATAGCTAACTTTATTTATTTAGAGAAGAAGTTTTATTACTTTTTCCCACCTACCATGTTTTTAATAACAAAATGAAGTAAACTATCAGGCTGACAAACTACTCAACATGCAACAGGACAGAAACCAATGTTTGTCTCACACTGACACTTACTGTCAATAAACTGCTACAGCATGTTGATCATCTCAGCTTTAAACCAGATCAGCTTCAGGAAAGTAAATAAAACCATTCAATAATTTCCTGCACTGAGATCAATAAAGTATATCTTAATCTGAAAAAAGCCTCTTCAAAAGTAAAGATCCAGAATCACAGATTATGACTAAAGACACTGATTCTGTTCACTCCAGCACAGACTGAGCAGAATCCATGTTCTACTGAACATGAACAATGACACTGTGATTATGTGTCTGAAAACAATGCACCAGCAGAAACATCAGGATCTGACATGTTGTCTCACTGACACTGACAAACAGCTGTTTGTAGACATTAGACCAGATCACATCACATCTGAGTCAAAAACCTCTCAAACCCAAATAAAAACACTTGAAGGAAAAAGAAGAATAATGTTGGATTTAAAACCTGTCGTATAAAGACTGTGTCTGTTATTTACTATGTTCACACAGTGTAAAGATTCATTTCACATTGTTGTCAATGATCAGGCACTTTGATTGACAGGACAGATGATCAGAGGGCGGAGTTTTTACCACCATCATTATTACAGGGACCGAAGTATGGGTGTAGTTTGTCAGTGAAGCAGCAGCCGGTGAAGGAGTAGATGAGAGCTGCAGCATCTACGTCATAAAAGGAGACCAGACCCTCCTCATAATCCACAAACACCCCCACCTTCTCAGGACCAGACCTCAGAGTGAGACGGACTGGGGGGCCAGCGAGAGCTTTGTACTCATTTCCATTTCTCAAACAGATCGTCCAGAGACCATTCTGAGGTCTTAGTTTGATCTGTCCCTTCCTGTCAATCAACTCTCTGGCCACGCCCACATCCCACTCAGTTTTTCCTTTGACCTGAACCTCAAAGTAAAAT
The DNA here is from genome assembly GCA_019059645.1 of Caranx melampygus. Classification (NCBI taxonomy): domain Eukaryota; kingdom Metazoa; phylum Chordata; class Actinopteri; order Carangiformes; family Carangidae; genus Caranx; species Caranx melampygus. The sequence goes on along the minus strand of JAFELL010003059.1, from coordinate 49,234 downwards.
CTGCCTGAAGAGAAACTCTGTTTTCCTAAGACACAGAGACATGTATCAAATCTCTGTGGGTCGTCTGGGAGCTTCTTCCACACATCACCACAATGAACTTGTTTTCCATCATCAGACAGGATGAGGTGAGGATGTGCTGTATCAGGATCCAGAGTCACATCCACTGCAAACTGCTGGACCTTCTTCACCTCAGCCTCCATCACCTTCTCCATCTGTCCACGGAGCGTCTTGTCCAGCTGAGACACAGCTCTCACCACAGTCCCCTCATATGATGGTGGACGGACTCTGACCTCTGTCCAGTCCTTGGTGGGTGGAGCAGCTTTCAGGGATGGGAAGCGTTGGAGGAGGTGGAGGTGGTCTTCAGACAGTGACAGCTGCTCCACCTCAGTGCTTCTCTTCTCCAGCTCAGAGATTTCCTGTTGCAGCTCTGTGATGAAGTCTTCAGCCTGTTTCTCTGAGCTCTTCTGTTTCTCTTCGATCTCCTTGATGAGCTGCTTCAGGCCTGTGTCAACAGACTCCTTCAGAGCAGTGAAGACCTCAACACCTTCTGCTTTCTCTCTGTCTGCAGCAGCTTTACTGACCTTCACTGACTGTTTGATCTCCTCGATCTTCAGTTGTCTCTTCTGGATCATCTGCTGAGTCTCAGCCTCTGTCTTCTGCAGCTCTGCCTTCTTTCCTTCATATCCTTCTCTCAGAGGAACAAACTCATGAGTCTTGTGGTCTAAAACAGAGCAGAGCATGCAGACACATGTCTGGTCGGTCTGACAGAAGAGCTCCAGAGGTTTATCGTGCTTCCTACACATCCTGTCCTCCAGGTTCTCCACAGGCTCCATCAGCTGATGTCTCCTCAGACCTGACAGTGTCAGATGAGGCTCCAGGTGAGTCTGACAGTAGGAGGTCAGACACACCAGGCAGGACTTCAGGGCCTTCAGTTTGGTTCCAGTGCAGACGTCACAGGGAACTTCTCCTGGTTTGGAAACTTGTTGCTCTGAGCTGCTGCTGCTGGTTTTCTGTTGAGCTTCACGTCTGAACTGAGCCACCATCTCAGAGATGAACCTGTTGATCTTCAACTGAGGTCTGGTGTAGAAAACTTCTTTACACATTGGACACTGACATGGTACATTAATGTCCCAGTGCTGAGTGATGCAGCTCTGACAGAAGTTGTGTCCACATGATGTGGTGACTGGATCAGTGAAGACATCCAGACAGATGGAGCACAGGAACTGATCTTCAGACCTCAGGTTGCTGGCAGCAGACATGTCCACACTCTGAGGGCAAAGGTCAAAGTCAAAACCAACATTTAAATTAGAAACATTTTCATAGTTGTCAGGATAAATTCAAGTTACTGTTTGATTCTGCAGCTGCAAGTCACTGACCTTCACTTCTTAAAGCAACACTGTGCAGCTTCTGCTAAACAGCAGCGACCTCTGCAGCCACAGGTGGTAACTACACAACACTGACGCTGAGACAGGACAGAGGGAGGAGTTAATGTCTGAAATATGGGAAGGGAACAAGACACAGGTGGTGCAATTAACACAGGTGAAACACATAAAACAGCCATAATCAGGAGAGAGACCACAGGAAGACCAGACATGAACTTCAAAATAAGACAGGAACTAAGGACAGACCATGACAACAGAGCACTGACTGCAAAACTAAACATGAAATGAAGACACAGACCATGACACTAAAACCTGCTCTGTTCAATAGTAGATGAGCCTTTGTGTCATTTTTACATGTCTTTACCATGTGAACTGAAACTTTAAACATGGACATCCAACACTGTAACATCATGTACATGACCACAAACAGGGAGAAGCTGTCAGGGTCTGTTAACTGTCAGTTCCTGTTTTATTTTGACAGTCTTTTCTGTGTCATTTGTCAGTTTCCTGTTGGGTTCACTCGTGGTGTCTTGGCTCTCTGTGTGGGATTGTCTATTGGCTTCACCTGTGTCTTGTTATCCCCTCCCTTTTGTGTGTACTAAACCGGTGCTCCCCTGTGTGTCAGTGCCAGATTGTCTTGTCTCCTAGAGCAGCTTTCCAGCGTTTTCGTAACATAGAGTTTCCCCGTGTCTGACTATTTTTTGGTTCCTGGTTCCTGAGTCTTTGTCTCCTGGTTTTGTTCTTCTGCCCGTTCTGATTGCCTCTCTGGATGTTTGACCTCGGACTGAATTTAGGACTTTGTTTTTGGATCTCTGCCTGCCTGCATTTGTGTCTGCCAGCCTCTGAGTTCGTGATAGAACAATCCGGCCCAGATGGACACAGCAGAGCAGGGGTCCTTGCTCGCTACCCTCGAAGGGCAGGAGCGTTGGCTCCAGCCACAGGAGAAAGAGATGGAGCGGCTGCGTTGGGCTATGGGAGAAGCTTCCCTGCAGAGTAAAGCAGCGAGCAAAACTGTTTCCGCTCAGCTCAACTATGTCATCGAGCAGCTTCACGCCATGGGCTCACCCGATCACCCGTCCCCGTCAGCGGAACCGCCTGCGTCACCCCCGCCGTCCACTCCGGCGCCTGAGCCTCCCTCAGAAGTCAGAACTGTCCGGCTTTCCAGTCCGGAAAGGTTCTCCGGGGAGTCTGATGACTGCCGCCCCTTCCTCTCTCAGTGCGACCTCCATTTTGAGTTCCAGTCCGCGGCCTTTCCCTCGGACCGAGCTAAGATTGCGGGGGAGAGCCAGGGCGTGGGCCACCGCAGAATGGAGCCGGCGATCTGCAGTATGTAACTCTCTTCCACTTTTCCTTGATGCGTTTAAACAAATTTTCCACTCTACTCTTCCCGCTAGAGAGGCTGCTAGAGCTTTACACTCCCTGAGACAAGGAAGACGATCTGTTATGGACTATGCCATAGAGTTCCGCACACTAGCTGCTGACAGCGGTTGGAATCAACCTGCCTTGGAGGATGCCTTTTTTACTGGACTCTCCAAGACCCTGAAGGATCATCTCACTCCCCTGGACCTGCCTGTGGAGCTGGATGCCCTCATCGCCCTAGCCTCCCGCATCGACAAGAGACTGAGACAGACAGAGAAGTGGCTCCATCAGGGACCCGGACCAGTTCGGCACCCCTCCCCCAGCTTCAGCCTCCATAAAAAGCTCATTTTCCAACTCTGTTCCGGAGCCAATGGAGGTTGGATGCACCCGCCTCTCTCCAGCTGAACGTCACCGTTGGATGATGGAGGGTCGGTGCATATACTGTGCTCAGCAGGGTCATTTCATCGCCTCATGCCCCCTACGTGGTTCCCTACCTACTCCCCCTCCAGACCCCTGGTGAGTGTTACCTCCTTCAAAGATAAGACACAGAGACAGTTAACAAAGGTGAAACTAACCTCTGCTTCTTCTACTCTGCACGAATTAGTATTAATTGATTCCGGGGCAGATTCCAATCTAATGGATTCGAGCCTAGCCCAGAGTCTAGGCGCTACCGGTGAGCCACTGTCTACACCCTTCATGCCACAGCTCTTGACGGCAGGCTTATTGCACAGTGACTCACCAGACCTCGCCCATCCAGATGTGTTTCCCCGACGGACATGTGGAAACCCTCCGTTTTCACCTGTACAACTCTGAGAGGCATCCCCTGATCTTGGGGTACCCCTGGCTGATTCAGCACAACCCCCATCTCAACTGGGCCAGAGGTCAGGTAACTGGGTGGAAAAAAGACTGTTACTAGAACTGTTTCCGTAACATACACTCCACTCACTTGACCAAGACTCAGCCCAAGGACTCAATCTCTTCCCTGGTGCACCTATTCCTAAGGGTCGATTATACTCTCTGTCCACAGCTGAAAGGAAGACTATGGAGGACTACATTAATGATTCCCTTGCAGCAGGGCTAATTCGGCCATCCTCCTCTTCAGCTGGGGCAGGGTTCTTCTTTGTAGAGAAGAAGGACAAGACTCTAAGACCATGCATAGGCTATTCTCCACTCAACAACATTACTGTCTAAAACCGTTACCCCCTTCCACTGATTTCTTCTGTTTTTGATGTTCTCAAGGGGCCAAAGTCTTCACAAAGCTGGATTTGCGGAATGCGTATCATCTAATACGCATCCGGGAGGGGGATGAATGGAAGACGGCTTTCAATACGCCCCTCGGTCACTACAAGTACCTAGTCATGCCCTTTGGGCTGACAAACGCCCCTGCAGTATTTCAAAACCTAGTTAATGATGTCCTGAGGGAACTCCTGTATCAAACTGTTTTTGTATATCTTGATGACATCCTTATTTTCTCCCGATGAAGAGTCTCATGTCCAGATGGTATGAGAAGTTTTGAAAAGGTTGCTAAATAATGACCTGTTTGTTAAAGCAGAAAAGTGTGAATTTCACAGAAGACAAGTGTCTTTTCTGGGATACGTGATCTCCCACGATCAAGTGGAAATGGACCTGGAAAAGGTCCAGGCTGTGGCAGAGTAGCTGACCCCCACCTCCCGGAAAGAAGTTCAACGCTTTCTTGGGTTCTCAAACTTCTACCATAAGTTCATCAGAAACTTTAGCTCAGTGGCCACCCCTTTAAGTGCCTTAACCTCTCCCAAGATTTCATTTCAGTGGTCTCAATCCTGCGAGGATGCGTTCCAGCGCCTGAAAAAGCTCTTCACCACAGCTCCGGTCCTCACCCTGCCTTCAGCGGATCAGCAGTTCATAGCGGAAGTGGACGCCTCCAGCTCTGGAGTGGGGGCCGTCCTGTCTCAGAGATCAGGTATGGATAATAAGATCCACCCCTGTGCTTTTCTTTCCCGGAGGTTATCCCAGGCAGAGAGAAACTACTCGGTGGGGGACTGGGAGCTGTTGGCTGTAAAGGTGGCGCTGGAAGAGTGGAGACACTGGCTAGAGGGGGCGGCCCAGCCATTCCTCGTGTGGACAGATCACCGAAATCTGGAATATCTCAAGAATGCCAAGAGGCTCAATGCTCGTCAAGCCAGGTGGGGATTGTTCTTTTCCCGGTTTAATTTCACTCTATCATACCGCCCAGGAAGCAAAAACACAAAGCCATACGCACTGTCACGTATTCATGCACCTGAATCAGACTCCTCAGAGCCCGAATCCATCCTCCCTGAAACCTGCATCGTCGGAGCCTTCACCTGGAGTGTGGAAGGCAAGGTAAGAGAGGCTCTCAGGGCGACCTCAGCACCCCTGAGACCCCCATGAACAGGTTGGTTGTTCCTCCTTCCCTTCGGGGGGAGGTTATTAAATCGGCTCATGAAAGCAAGCTCTCCTGTCATCCGGGCGTCCGCCAAACCCTCTTCAGAGTGTTGGAACGGTTCTGGTGGGCTAATGCCAAGAGTGATGTGTCGGAGTATGTTGCTGCCTGTCCTGTCTGTTCCCAGCAGAAAAGTTCCAATGCCCCACCAGCTGGACTCCTTCACCCACTGTCCGTGCCACTGCGCCCCTGGTCAGACCTATCACTGGACTTCGTCACTGGCCTTCCTCCTTCCGAAGGTAACACAGTCATCCTCACTGTTGTTGACAGGTTTTCTAAAATGGTTAAATTTATTCCCTCACCCAAACTACCATCTGCCAAACAAACCGCTGAACTCTTGCTCCAGAACATTTTCTGAACCTTTGGATTTCCCAGGATCATTCTGTCTGACCGGGGGCCGCAGTTTGTGGCTCAGTTTGGGAGGCCTTCTGTCAGCTGGTGGGGGCCTCTAGGAGCCTCTCCTCTGGATACCACCCCCAGACCAATGGCCAGACAGAGAGGCTGAACCAAGATTTGGAGACCGGTCTTCGATGTCTCTCCTCAGACAACCCTTCATCGTGGTCCCGGATGTTGCTGTGGGTCAAATATGCCCACAACACCCTTCCTTCGGCCTCGACTGGTCTCACCCCCTTCCAGGTGGTATTCGGCTATCAGCCTCTCCTCTTCGCAGCCCTAGAAAAGGAGGTCAAAGTCCCCGCTGCTGCTGTTATGGTCCGTCAGTGTCGAGGCATGTGGTTTCGTGCCCACCGGACTCTCCTTCAGACCTCCGCAGCCTACAAGAAAGCAGCTGACCGCCGTTGCTGCCCAGCCCCAACCTATCGCCCCAGACAAAGAGTGTGGCTCTCCGCTAAAGATATACCCATCCATCCCGCAAGTTAGCACCATGACTCTGCTGTCAAGTTGAAGCTTCCCAGGTCCACCCGCATACACCCCACCTTCCACGTCAGTCAGATCAAACCAGTCAACGAGAGCCCACTCGTCCCCGCTGCCAAGCCCCCACTGTCCCCCTGACTCGTTGCTGGAGAAACAGTCTACACAGTCAAGAAACTGCTTGATGTTCGCCGGCGGGGCCGGGGCCTACAGTATCTGGTGGATTGGAGGGCTACGGGCCAGAGGAGCGCTCATGGGTTCCTTCCCGGGACATCATGGACCCTCACCTCATTGCAGAATTCCACCGATGCAACCCTCAGGGTCCTAGGCCGCCAGGGGTCGGCCGTTAAGGGGGGGGGGGTCCTGTCAGGGTCTCTTAACTGTCAGTTTCCTGTTTTATTTTGATAGTCTTTTCTGTGTCATTTGTCAGGTTCCTGTTTGGGTTCACTCGTGGTGTCTTGGCTCTCTGTGTGGGATTGTCTATTGGCTTCACCTGTGTCTTGTTATCCCCTCCCTTTTGTGTGTACTAAACCGGTGCTCCCCTGTGTGTCAGTGCCAGATTGTCTTGTCTCCTAGAGCAGCTTTCCAGCGTTTTCGTAACATAGAGTTTCCCCGTGTCTGACTATTTTTGGTTCCTGGTTCCTGAGTCTTTGTCTCCTGGTTTTGTACTTCTGCCTGTTCTGATTGCCTCTCTGGATTTTTGACCTCGGACTGAATTTAGGACTTTGTTTTTGGATCTCTGCCTGCCTGCATTTGTGTCTGCCAGCCTCTGAGTTCATGATAGAAGCTCATTCTGGCCTTTAAAGACAACAGTTGGTGTGAGTTCAGCTCCATATAAACACTGTCTATGTGAGCAGAGAGCGTAGAGGAGCAAACAGCCTGAAGTTCTGCTTCAGCTGATAGAAAAGGTTTTGACCAGGTCTTGTCACAATCATCAGTTTGGAGGTTTTACCAACAACAGAGCAGGTGTGTACTGTGGGCTCTTCTTCCCTGACACTATCAGTGCTGTAAAACTAAAGGACTCCACCCTCCTGGACTTGAGTTCAGGAAACAGACGTAATAAAAATCACTGACTTCCAAAGGACACGTTTCAAATGTCCTCACATTGATACATTAGAGCTACGTTTGTAAATGTTGAGTGTAAACACACATTGATCCATAGTGTTTGATAATCTGAGTCCAGAGCCAGTAGACTCAGGTACAATCTCTGAACAGACGGAGCTTGGGTGTAGGTCTGGGTGTAGTTCAGTCATCCTGAATACACATGTACTTTGGACTAAGTCACAAACCAACAGAGGAACAAACTCACCTGTCTTTGTTGGATCACAGTAAATATTCTCAGCTGTACTCACCAGTGTCAGAGCAGCTGTTCACACTGTCCTTGTCCACTTTATTTGTCTTCAGACAGAGACGCAGAGAGAAGGTCAGGCTGACTCTGTCACGAGGCTCTGAAACACTTTCACTTTCGATTCAGAACCTGTTTAAGTTTCTGTTGTTGCTCTGCCCGTCTGTCTCACATGTCTCTGGTGTGTGATGTCACACTGACTTCTGCTGGACTCTGTGAGGAATCACATCTGACTGGTACAAGCCTCAAGGAAGGGGATGACTCCACTTTCAAAATAAAAGTCTTCTGCCAAACTTGCCGTGTATTCGAGTAGAGATCTAGAGAGACTAGAGCAAGTGAGCAGGTGTAAAGTAGATTTTCAAGCTTTGTACCAGTCTGACTCTTGATTTCTGTTAATGTGAGCTCAATGTCAGGCTGTAGTGGTAAATGGCAGAAACTGGACCATAAAGTATCTCATGTGTTTTTGCTTCATGTTTATTTGCTCAGCTCTTGTATTGATCTTAGAGATACTTTTCTCAATGAACTTAAAATAATCAGTCAAGTGTTAAAAGCATTTTTCGGAGGGATTGTCACAGTGAGTCGTCACCGGGTCGAACACGGCGTGGTGCCAGCAGGTTCCTCCTCCAGGACCATTTACCACAGGTTGTAGTTTAACAGAAGTAGGTAAAGGTGCTAAACATGATAACACTTTCATACAACTCAGCTGTTCACATCAGTTAATAACACTCAATTCATGTGTATAGTTTTATACGTCTGTATACATTATTGTAGATGCTCACTGAGCCACTCACCTGACACTGTGCACAGACATAACATCTCACAACATCTCTCCTCTCTGTTGGTTTTGGTTTCACTCCTGCAAACAATGTTTTAATGCTCAGAAGTTTCATAAAAACCTCAGTGTCGTCGTCACTGAACTGTGTTTAATGGGAAACAGAGAGTGTTATTGGACTGGGCTGGTCACACACAGGATAGAAACAAGCTGCAGATTCAAACTGAATTTAATGTTGCGTGTTGTTATGTTTTGACCAAGCTATCATGACCACGCCCACCTAAGAGACAGGAAGTGTGAACCATACAACTGGCAGCATCTTTGATACGGAGGATCTTTGTTTCTAGATATCCACGTCCTGGGCTCCAGCTCTTCTTCAGCTGTTTGGAGCAGACTGTCTCCTGAAGACCTGGAGGACTCACAGTTTTTCATGATAGTCCCACACAGGAAGTGGAAAACAGGAAGTGGACAACAGGAAGACGTTATTGCATCAAGAAGATGACAACAAAGAGTGAGTATGACAGCTACGGTCCCACGAGCATTGAACTTTATTTACTGATTTAGTAAAGAACCTTTATTATTTTTATCCATCCCATATTTATAATAATACATAAAATGATGTGTTGTTATCAATAAAACACAATCGTCCTGAAGTTTCTACTAGTAATCAGCTGTTTCTACATGAATGCACTGAACAGGGACAGAGACCATGTGGAGCAGCTACAGTTTTACACATCACATGACTTTGTGAGGAAAAAGCACCAATCAGTTTTATATTTAACACAGATGACAATTTTCACATAATAATCTGAGAGAAGCATCAAAATCTGACCTGTTTCACAGACGTGTCTCATGTGATACTGACAAACATCTGATAGTAATTACAACAGATCATTTTGCACTTGATTAAAAACCTTGTAAACTCATTATTCCCTGTAAAAAGACTCAGAGTGAATAAAAAACCTTAATGTTGGATTTAAAACCTGTCGTATAAAGACTTTGTCTGTTATTTACTATGTTCACACAGTGTAAAGATTCATTTCACATTGTGTCAATGATCAGGCACTTTGATTGACAGGACAGATGATCAGAGGGGCGGAGTTTTTACCTCCATCATTAGGACAGGGACTGAAGTATGGGTGTAGTTTGTCAGTGAAGCAGCAGCCGGTGAAGGAGTAGATGAGAGCTGCAGCATCTACGTCATAAAAGGAGACCAGACCCTCCTCATAATCCACAAACACCCCCACCTTCTCAAGACCAGACCTCAGACTGAGAGGGACTGGGGGTCATCAGCAGCTATGAAGTTATTTCCATTTCTCAACCAGATCGTCCAGTAACCATTCTGAGGACTCAGTGGGGCTTCTCCCTTCCTGTTGATCGACTCTCTGGCCACGCCCACATCCCACTCAGTTTTCCTTTGACCTGAACCTCAAAGTAAAATCTGCCTGAAGAGAAACTCTGTTTTCCTAAGACACAGACACATGTGTCAAATCTCTGTGGGTCGTCTGGGAGATTCTTCTTCACATCACCATCATGAACTTGTTTTCCATCATCAGACAGGATGAGCCATGGATTGCTGTATCAGGATCCAGAGTCACATCCACTGCAAACTGCTGGACCATCCTTGTCTTCATCTTCTCCATCTGTCCACGGAGCTTCTCCTCCAGCTGAGACACAGCTCTCACCACTGTCCCCTCATATGATGGTGGATGGACTCTGACCTCTGTCCAGTCCTTGGTGGGTGGAGCAGCTTTCAGGGATGGGAAGCTTTGGAGGAGGTGGAGGTGGTCTTCAGACAGTGAGAGCTGCTCCACCTCAGTGCTTCTCTTCTCCAGCTCAGAGATTTCCTGTTGCAGCTCTGTGATGAAGTCTTCAGCCTGTTTCTCTGAGCTCTTCTGTTTCTCTTCGATCTCCTTGATGAGCTGCTTCAGGCCTCTGTCAACAGACTCCTTCAGAGCAGTGAAGACCTCAACACCTTCTGCTTTCTCTCTGTCTGCAGCAGCTTTACTGACCTTCACTGACTGTTTGATCTCCTTGATCTTCAGTCGTCTCTTCTGGATCATCTGCTGAGTCTCAGCCTCTGTCTTCTGCAGCTCTGCCTTCTTTCCTTCATATCCTTCTGTCAGAGGAACAACATCATGAGTCTTGTGGTCTAAAACAGAGCAGAGCATGCAGACACATGTCTGGTCGGTCTGACAGAAGAGCTCCAGAGGTTTATCGTGCTTCCTACACATCCTGTCCTCCAGGTTCTCCACAGGCTCCATCAGCTGATGTCTCCTCAGACCTGACAGTGTCAGATGAGGCTCCAGGTGAGTCTCACAGTAGGAGGTCAGACACACCAGGCAGGACTTCAGGGCCTTCAGTTTGGTTCCAGTGCAGACGTCACAGGGAACTTCTCCTGGTTTGGAAACTTGTTGCTCTGAGCTGCTGCTGCTGGTTTTCTGTTGAGCGTCACGTCTGAACTGAGCCACAACCTCAGAGATGAACCTGTTGATCTCAAGCTGAGGCCTTGTTTCAAAAACCCTCTTACACATTGGACACTGACACCTGTCACTAACGTCCCAGTGCTGAGTGATGCAGCTCTGACAGAAGTTGTGTCCACATGGTGTACTGACTGGATCAGTGAAGACATCCAGACAGATGGAGCACAGGAACTGATCTTCAGACCTCAGGTTGCTGGCTGCAGACATGTCCACACACTGAGGGCAAAGGTCAAAGTCAAAACCAACATTTAAATTAGAAACATTTTCATAGTTGTCAGGATAAATTCAAGTTACTGTTTGATTCTGCAGCTGCAAGTCACTGACCTTCACTTCTTAAAGCAACACTGTGCAGCTTCTGCTAAACAGCAGCGACCTCTGCAGCCACAGGTGGTAACTACACAACACTGACGCTGAGACAGGACAGAGGGAGGAGTTAATGTCTGAAATATGGGAAGGGAACAAGACACAGGTGGTGCAATTAACACAGGTGAAACACATAAAACAGCCATAATCAGGAGAGGGACCACAGGAAGACCAGACATGAACTTCAAAATAAGACAGAACTAAGGACAGACCATGACAACAGAGCACTGACTACAAAACTAAACAGGAAATGAAGACACAGACCATGACACTAAAACCTGCTCTGTTCAATAGTAGATGAGCCTTTGTGTCATTTTTACACGTCTTTACCATGTGAACTGAAACTTTAAACATGGACATCCAACACTGTAACATCATGTACGTGACCACAAACAGGGAGAAGCTCATTCTGGCCTTTAAAGACAACAGTTGGTGTGAGTTCAGCTCCATATAAACACTGTCTATGTGAGCAGAGAGCGTAGAGGAGCAAACAGCCTGAAGTTCTGCTTCAGCAGATAGAAAAGGTTTTGACCAGGTCTTGTCACAATCATCAGTTTGGAGGTTTTACCAACAATAGACCAGGTGTGTACTGTGGGCTCTTCTTCACTGACACTATCAGTGCTGTAAAACTGAAGGACTCCACCCTCCTGGTGTTTGATAACCTGAGTCCAGAGCCAGTAGACTCAGGTACAAACTCACCTGTCTTTGTTGGATCACAGTAAATATTCTCAGCTGTACTCACCAGTGTCAGAGCAGCTGTTCACACTGTCCTCGTCCACTTTATTTGTCTTCAGACAGAAACGCAGAGAGAAGGTCAGGCTGACTCTGTCAGAGGCTCTGAAACACTTTCACTTGCGATTCAGAACCTGTTTGAGTTTCTGCTGTTGCTCTACCTGTCTGTCTCACCTGTCTCTGGTGTGTGATGTCACACTGACCTCTGCTGGACTCTGTGAGGAATCACATCTGACTGGTACAAGCCTCAAGGAAGGGGATGACTCCACTTTCAAAATAAAACACTTCTGCTAAACTTGCCAAAATACTACGTATTGTACATGCTGTTACGTCTCATGAAGGGGATGATTTATGACCCGCCCATAGTTTTGAGTGATGTTATTGGTAAATGTATTTATAAAGGCTGAATGTCACAATATAGACATTATAACAAAATACTGTGTGTAGTAGTTTTTTGTACTATACACAAAGAACTGGACTATTTATAGAAAGAAAAGTATAAAATAATTGCCCGTATTTTTTATTAAATATCATAATTATGAGATACAGAGTCTTTGTTTTTTGTTATTAACCTGTTTGACCTGTTAATTATACAAAACTGGAGAAAAAAATCATCGCGGCTGAGTCCAGACCTTTTATTTTGAAACATTTACCCGGAAGTGACCGAACTTCTTGTTTTGCTAGTTTGACGCCGAGCTGCCGGACCAAACTTCTCGGGTCATGCTCCATCTTCTCACGGTGACCCCGGTTCTCTGAGGGGAGTGGGAGCTCTAAGTGTCCGTGTGGCGGTGCTCAGACCCCGGGCCGCTCGGTTCGTCGACCCGCTGTGATTTTTTATTTATTATTATCATTATTTTTTGTTTTTACGGCTACAGCTAGCCTGCGGATGCTAACTCCGGCTAGCCGGGAGCTACCGTAGTTAGCCTCCAAGTGGCCACACAAGCAGGAGGACGGAGCGGAGCAGGCGGAGGCGCTGCGGTCTTTCTCTGGTTTTATCGTCTCACCGGGAGCCGCCAGCACAGCGAGGGATGTGGAGAGTAACTTTACCGGCGTTTGGTGTTTTGCTGCTGGCCTGGTTCTTCGGGAACTTTGTTCTGGTTGGTTTCAACACAACAACCTAAAACCCCAAACGCAGCACAGCGAGCGTCCGAGCGGAGCCGCGGACAGCCCGGACCAGAGCTGCCTGTGCCATGTGAGTGAGTGACCCGGCCCGGTGCCCGTGCCCGGTCCTGCACCGGGGCCAGGGCCGGTTTACACGGTGCTGTTCATGAGTGTGACGCTTGAAACACAGAAACACGACCACGACAGTTTCCACTGAGGAAGTCTTCTAGCATTTTCTACTGTCATCTTAATTTGACGTCACCGCGCGTGTACGTGTGTGTGTGTGTGTGATGCTAGCTAGCTGCAGCTCTCTTCCGGTGTGAGTGAAAGTCACATGATCACTGTTTTCTCTCCTCTCGGTTTAGTGTCTGGATGAAAACACCTGATACTTGAAATTAGACGTCACGTGACTTGTCTTTATCATTTGAATGTAGAACAAGTGTTTAAACAGGTGACGCACAGATGCTAACTCCTGCTAGCATGTCTGCGTCACTGTGAAGTGTATCGGTAAAAACGTAAACATGCAAATGAGCTCGTGCGAACTCGGACACAGGTTCCGACTGTGGCCAAACTGCTGCTGTTTCCATTACCGAGTAGAAAAGCGTGGTGGTCTCTGATTGGCTGAGGCAGCGCTCCCCGCCTCGCGGCCTCTCATGGGAGTTGTAGTCCTGGGGCTTCACGGCTGGCACTGCTCCTAAGGGGCTCCGAGCTCACAGAGGACTACAGGCCGGTAGGCGGCGGGAGCGAGGGAGGGAGGGGGCGGGGTCCAGTTTGACAGCTGGTTGTTTTGGGGGCGGGCCTCGCGCGAGCATGAGGTCGGAGGTCTAGTAGTGACAGCTCAGCCACAGAGAGACAGACAGAGAGACAGACAGACGGACGTGCTGCTGTTCACACTCAGGCAGCAAGAGTTCACAGACAGGAAGTTTTACTCTGAAGGAGCTGAAGACAGAGGGGGGGAAGCAGCAGCAGGATGTGCCGCGGTCTGGTCCTCCTGCTGGCTCTGGTGGCGCCCGGTGGTCTGCTGCAGTCTGAGGTTAGTTTCTGAGGCTGTGTGAGCAGCACCCGGACGTTTATGTACGACACGTACCGATGAAGGAGCCGGAGAGGAAACGGCCTCGGCGCCGTGTGGGTCGCGGCGTAAAGTCTCCACAGTGTCACAGTGAGCTGGCACCATATGTTTGGTCTGAGCTGAGGTGAAGCTCAGGGAGAAGATGGATGTCCTCCATCAGTTTATCACCTTGTCATGTTCAGGTGGACCAGGTGAAGCACGTCCCTCGGTTCATGGTGAAAAACTTCAACAAAACACCTTCATTAAAACTTAAAGGTGTTTGACTCGGAGCTTAAAGACCTGAGGGGTGAACAGCTGTTACTGCTGCTGCTGCTGCTGCTGCTGCTGCTGCTGCTGCTGCTGCGGCGGCGGCGCCACCTTCACCGCCTGAAAACAAAAGCCAGGTAAAACAGTGCTGAGCACAAACTGACCTGAGACCAGTGTTCAGAGTCCCAGCAGCAGCAGCAGCAGCAGCAGCTGTGTGTCAGTGTGTTGACATGTTATGATGACAGGTGGGTTTGAGTGTGTTTGTTCAGTTTGTCTCATTAATCAAGAATAACTCAGAGGTAACTCAGGTGAACAGGTGTTTTCCAGCATCAGCGTGTGTTGGTGAGGTGGTGAGTTGGTTACAGTGATCAGACGTGTGATGGCGTGACGGCGTGATGAGGCGACGAGGCGACCGCACAGATACAAACATGAGACTCACAACAAACACGTCTGAGTAGGTCAGAGTGAGAGGTTACACTGCGCGGAGCTGGTTATGATGCTGATGATGATTGGCTGATGATTGGTTGATTATTGGTTGATTATTGGCTGATGATTGGTTGATGATTGGCTGTCTGTCTGTCGTCCTGTCAGCTGACCGGAGTCCTGGACGACTGCTTCTGTGACGTCGAAAGCATCGACGTCTTCAACAACTTCAAGGTTTACCCGCGCGTCAAGAAGCTGACGGAGAGAGACTACTTCAGATACTACAGGGTGAGGTCACTGAGGAGGATGATGATGATGATGATGATGATGATGAAACCGGTCCTGATCACTTTTATTTTGGCGGTCTCTTGGTTGGAGGCGAGGCTACTGTACACCACATGATTACCAGGTGATCACTGAGGCGATCCATTGATGATCTGTTGAAATCAATCATAACCTGCAATGATCAGTAATAATCAATACATGTATCTGATCAGTGATCAGATGTTCTCCATCAGAAACACTTTGACCTCTCTTCTTCTTCTTCTGTTATTTATTAAATGTTGTTTGTGTCAGTGTTTTGGTTGGTCATTGATCGATCAGCTGATTGATTATCATCTATCAATATCAGTGTTAAAGCCTCCTCATCAGATGAACACAGCTCAGGTCAGACAGGTGGTTTGTTCAAGTCAACAAACTGAACGACAGGATGACATCATCAGGTCACTGTGATGTGTTCAGGTGTAAAACTCAGGATGACATCATCAGGTCACTGTGATGCGTTCAGGTGTAAAGCCTCAGTGTGGAACATTACTGAGTCTTCTCTGTGTTTGTTCAGCTGAGATACACAAACTGTTTGGTGTGTAAACAAACTGTAGCCACGCCCACAACGCACACGCACACACAGCGAGTCTGTAGCCGACGCCCACTAACTGTTGAGTAAACATCAAATCCAGGAAACAGTGAGTCAGGTAAACAGTAAACAACAACAACAGCAGCGGCGGCTCAGAGGTGGAGCCTCCCTCTGACACCAGCTGGTCCATCACAGGTGAGCTCACCTGGGTCACCTGCTCTGGTTCTCTGTTGCTAGGAGACCACGCTGACACCCAGTGACTCAGTGGAACCTGTGTGGCGGCGGTCACCTGACACACGCTCTGTCTCTCCCCTGCAGGTGAACCTGAAGCGCCCGTGTCCGTTCTGGCCTGACGACGGTCACTGCTCCATCAAAGACTGTCATGTGGAGCCCTGTCCTGAGGTCAGAGGTCAAACACAGTTACAACCAATAAGAACTGATTGATTTCCAACAAAGACGATGTCGAGCCTTTTATAAACACATTGATCTTCACATACTGATCGATCGATTGATAGATGACCTGCTGTTTGGATGAACTCACCTCGTCGTGTGTTTGTTTGTTTTCAGAGTAAGATCCCAGTGGGCATCAAGTCTGGGAACTACAACAAGGTGAGAGCAGCTCACTGGTTACAAACCAGTCTGGACTGGTTACAAACCAGTCTGGACTGGTTCCATGATAAACAGGACACCACAGGAGGGAACAGAAGGTCCGCGGGGACTATTTTCAGTGGCGGATTGATCCATATTTGGTGCTTTAATGAGTATCTGTAGGAGGCATTCAGTGTCAGTGTTGTAAACACAGACGTTAGTGAACAGTGTGCAGCAGCAGCAGCAGCTGTGAACGCAGCCTGGTCCACAGGTGTCTGTACCTGTTGATCTCAGGACGTTCGCCTGTTTGGGAGCAGCTGCTCCTGTTCCAGTACTTTCTGCCTCATCAGCTGATTCTCTGTGTACACACACACACACACACACACACACACGCTGTGAGTGTTTGCCAGCTCAGCCTGATGTTTGTCTTTTAATGAACCAGACGTGTTTGAACGTGTGTTCCTGCTCAGTCAAGGTCGTGTCTCCTTCACTGACTGTCAGTAACCTGAGCGCTGAGAGGAAGCGTCACAGGAAAGAGTCAGACCACAGCTGATGACGATCTGGAACATGTAGAGATCAGTCAGACTGATAGTCTCTCACTCTGTCTCTCTCTCTCTACCCCCCCCCACCCCCCCCCACCCCCACCCCCCACCCCCCCCAGTACTCCCAGGCAGCCAACACCATGTCGGACATGACAGAGTGTGAACAGGCCAAAGAGCTCGGCGCCATCAACAGCACCCTGAGGTGAGGCCCAACGGAGGCGGCCATGTTGGCTTCATGTTGTTGTGTCTGCAAACATTCACTCAGACCTAACGACGAACTGGTCAGAGAAACTGGTAGCTAAAGGTCAAAGGTCAAGGCGTCACACAGACGTGGATAAACAGGCAGGTGCTGGAACTAGTCTGAGCAGCGGAGGGATACGACCGTGACGAGGGGTCTCAGGAGTTTACTGTCAGAGAATGATGGTACCCTGACGTCCTATCACCCAGCTGTTCCCTGAACGCACCGCGACCGTCAGCTCTGCTGCTGCTGCTGCTGGAGCCTTTGGATCAAACGGCTTCAGGCTCTTATTTTCTGTGACGGTGGTGAAACAGGAAGTGAGTGTGAGCGCAGCAGGTCCTGACGTTCACCATGACGGGTGGTGACCATGAAGCAGCAGAGGGACGTTCACAGAAACGAGCTGCAGAGTCATCACAGGCCGAGAACACACAACTGCAAACACTGATGTTATCGCCACTTCCTGTCAGCGCCTCCCGTCGCCTCTGTGCGTTACAACAGTTTTCACTCTGATCATTAATGTCTTCAGCGCTCTGACACAATCAGACTGAATATTTACGGTCTGTGACCTCTGACCTCTGACCTCTGACCTGGAGCCACCAACATCTGACCAGTTTGTCCGTGAGTCAAACTGAATGTTTGGTACGAAATCTGAAGAAGCTCCTTCAGGATGTGACACAGGGGGCGGTGCTTCAGTAGAGTGGGCGGTCCTTCAATAGAGGGGGCGGTCCTTCAGCAGAGTGGGCGGTCCTTCATTGACCAGTTCAGTTTTTTATTCACTCTTCACTTCCTGTCTCAGTAACCAGAGCAAAGAGGCGTTCGCTGACTGGGCGAGACACGACGACGCTCAGGATCATTTCTGTGAGCTCGATGGTGAGGATTCAACGTCTGCAGTGAATCACTTCAACATTCACATGTGACTCTGCACAACACAAGTCCACATCTGTGTGTGTGTGTGTGTGTGTGTGTGTGTGTGTGTGTGTGTGTGTGTGTCAGATGAGACGTCTCCAGATGCTGAGTACGTGGACCTGCTGCTGAATCCAGAGCGGTACACGGGTATAAAGGACCTTCAGCCTGGAGAGTGTGGAACAGCATCTACGAGGAAAACTGCTTCAAGTGAGAGACACACACACACACACACACACACACACACAGACACACACACACACACACACACACACACACACACACAGACTGTAGACAAACGGGTTATTGATTAACTCATATTTTCCATGTGTTGATCTGATCCTGTTTGTCTTCATGTGTTTCCAGACTTTTTGATTCTGTTCAATGGATCAATAATCTTTGGATCTTTATAAGTATTGATTGATTGATTGACTCTTTGTGTTTGGAAGCTGCGTAAAACAGAAACAGAATGTGAGTGCAAAATATAACAAAGTGTGTGTGTGTGTGTGTGTGTGTGTGTGTGTGTGTGCGCGCGCGCAGGCCCAGATCAGTGTATCGACCTCTGAACCCTCTGGCTCCGAGCAGAGGTGAGTCAGCAGCCGCAGGACTTCATAAAGAGACTGACGTGATCGGTTGGATGATGTCATGATCAGAATCACATGATTGATTATCTCTGGAGAATATGAGTGTGTGTTGGACTCTTTACCTTTTACTGCTTCTAACTGATTATTGGCTCTAATCAATCCAAGCTGTTATTGGTTGTTGAGGGTTAAAGTCTCCTGGAGGAGGTGTCTCCAGCAGGGGCAGTGTGACCACGCAGGGCAGGAGGCACTGAGTCCACCAATCAATGAGCTGATCTGAGATCAGACATTAACATCCTGTCACGTCTGTCCTCTTTTTATCTGGTGTGTGTGTGTGTGTGTGTGTGTGTATTAATAGCACAGATCTAACAGCCTTGCTCTCTCTCTCTCTCTCTCTCTCCCTCAGGTGATGATGACGGTGAGTAAAGCTTCACCTGGACGTGTTTTCAGTTTGTGTGTGATCGGCTCTTTGTTCTGACGTCGCTCTCGTTGCAGGTGAAGGTTTCTACAAGTGGCTCGAAGGTACGCTTTCATCTCTTCCTCTGTGGTGTCAGCAGCTGTCAGAGCAGCGGGCGGCCATTTTGTTTTCAGCTCATTGGTTCATCGTTCTGTTAATATGGTTGCTTTTATTTTTACTCGCAGGTTGAGTTTTATTTTGAAATTTCTGTGGCTGTGTTTCATTCTGTGAAAAACTGAGCTTTGTATTATTTTGAAAACTGGGGTTGTATTTTATTTTGAAATTTCTGGGATCGTGTCGTAGTCTGGACAGACACTGAGATCTATAGAGGCGATGATGTCGACGCCCACGCTGCCATCTGATTGGCTCTGATCAACCTCGATTACCCATGATACTCTGCTGCTCTTACAGTCTGATCAGTCTACTTCCTGTTGACGCTGGCGGTCATGTGACGTGTTTCTGTGTGTGCAGGGCTGTGTTTGGAGAA
>JAFELL010003059.1:0-27500 GCA_019059645.1 Caranx melampygus | reverse complement strand
TTTTTTTTTCACACTGACGTGAGGTCATGAGGTCGGGGAGGGGGGTGGAGTCACTTCACCTGGACCCAGGTGTGAGGATGCCGCTGACACCAGTGAAATGGTTAATTGATGTTCCTGCTCAGAACATCTGGAACGTCTGCATGAACATCTGGAGCAGACGTCTGAAGCTCTGTGGGGACTGTTTTCAGTTTTAGTCTCAGGTGAAGGTTGATCAGCTGATCGGATTCTCACCTGTGAGCAACGTCAAACAAGCAAATGACCAATCACATGCGCGCTGCGCTGTGATTGGCCGAGACACCTGTCGGTCAAGGACCAAAGTTCATTAGGAAACTCTTCAGAGTGAAAACGAAGCGACGACGACGACGGTTTTATTTGTGTTTCAGGAGAAAAGGTTCTGATTTGATTGACAGCTGTGACGCCCGGTGGTCGTCATGGGAACTGCAGCTGCGCTTGAAAAACAAACAAAACAAAAAAAACAGCAGCAGCTTTTTTTTTTTTTTTTTGTCTCGATGATTCGAAGTAGAAAAAGGACCAAAGAATTTGAAGTCGCCTCCGTTTTATTATTGTTCTGCTTTTCTTTGTTGTTTATCTTTAACTCTATTGATCCATTGATCGCTTCAGCTCTATTGATCAGAGTCACAATGTTACAATGAGTTCAGATCAACAGGGGGTTTTGGCTGACACTCTCTCACACACCACACACACACACACACACACACACACACTCACATACACACATTTGTTTCATTGGTTTAATATTGATCAATACTATTATTTTACTTTTCATGTAAAGGTTCGTACTGGCCGTTTAAAAAGAGGCGTGGCCACTGGACGGTTTGTTATGTTTATTGTGACGCTGATAAAATATTTCAAATGTAAACGGACGACTGATGATTGATCAGCGTCAGTGTGTGTGTGTTATCAATAACTAAACACAATAAGAACTGATTCTAAAGAACTGATCATATAAATGTTTTAATTGATAATGAAACTGATCAGAATTCTGTTTGGATAAAATCTTTAGTTATAAATTCAGCTTCTCTTTGGTTTGATGAAACTAAACAGACGTTTTCAAGTTGAAGGTGAAACAGTGACAGAATTTAACGTTCAGTCGTGTGAAGATCAATTCATTGATTTATCATTAAACACACTGATTCACTTATCAATTGATACATCTGATGATTAGTGTGTGTGTGTGTGTGTGTTTTCAGGACCATTCATTCACAGTAGCCTTATACATAGTGGTGTGTGTTTGTACATGAAGCAGCTGAAACCTACATGGAACGTCTTATTTTGAAAATCTTCTCTCTGAAGTTAAATGGTTTAAGTTCCACTTCCTTTCTGTAGATGATCAGTCGCCTTCACCTGCTCCTATAGAAGAGTTCATTATTATTTCAGTGTCGAGTCGTGGTGTGTGTGTGTGTGTGTGTGTGAGACACTCGTCAGCCTTAAAGCTAAACGACCACTTCAGATGAAACAAGCGAACAGAAGCTCCGTCAGATTTCTTCTTCTCTTCATGTTGAGTTTGTAAAATGTTTCTTTTTCTTTTCGCTCTTCGATCTGCGATTATTAACTGTGTATATAGTTGCACCGCGTCGATGTGTATGTTGAGTATATTTATTTGAAAAGAGGAATAAATATTTCTGGACATCATCAGCTCAGTGTGTGTGTGTGTGTGTGTGTGTGTGTGTGTTGGTTCATTAATGCACTTTGGTTTCCAGTCCAAACCACACACACTCAGGTGGACGTTCCCGCCTCCTGGACCCGGCGCTGGATCAGAGAACAGTCCACTGTTGAGGTTCTCATAACCAGGGGGGGGAGAAAAAACACAAGTCTGTCGTCATGACAACCAGATGAACTTGTCATTTTATTGTGAAGAGTTTTTTTTTTTTTTTTTTTTTTTTTGCGGCGACACGTCACGAACACACGACCACAAGAAAAAGCTGGACAGCAGAACAGCAACAACGTGTGGTCTCAGTGAGACTCTGTACAAACAACTTACAAAACCTGCGTCTGTTACAAATATAAAGTTTTACTTCACGTCAACCGTCTGAACCAGGACTTAACGATGGGCGGAGCCTATAAATCACTTTGTTTACGGCTGCTCCCTGTGATTCGACAGATTTTTACGTCGTAGAATAAAGAAAAAAAATCTAAGTTTTTTTTTTGTTTTGTTTTTATTTAACTCTGAAAATGTTGAAGAATCAACCTCAGATTATTTAGGCTCCGCCCAGGATTAATTGATCTGCTGACGTGAACAGTTTGAGGCGAACAGCTGTCTGGTTATTGATATTTACAGGATATTGATGAAGTTACAGGCAGATGTGATTAGTTTTGTCTCTTAAAGTCAAGAACCAGTGAAAACAAAAAAAAAAAAACAGACTTGAGTTTTTCAAGTGTCATTCAGGACAGGAAGTGAAAGAGTTTGATCACTGGCCTCCATGTTGGTACAGAGTTTAATGTCAGATCAGTCAAAATAAAAAACATAAACTTGACAGTCACATCTGGAGCAGCTGTGGATCCAGGTCGATGGCATGTTTTTATTTCAAGCAGAATAAACGAGTCAGATTTATATACGTTCACCACAACACCGTCAACTAACGTGGTTCTAATAAACACGGACGCTCGGTGCAGCAGGGTTCCCACACGGCGTCACCATGGAGACGTTTTCATGGCCTCTCGTTGGCCAGTGATGTTTGGTTGTGACGTACGGCTTTTAGTCTGATTTTGACGTCACCAACCAAAGTCCCTGATCAGAGGCAAATCAGAGGTTGATCAGTGAAAACTACTCACTGTGTCTGAACTCTACACCGACGCACGTCCACCTGTTCCATTCTGGCTAAATGCTAATTGACGTGAGGTCATCTCCCTGCAGGTGGCGCCACAGACACAGACAGACTAAGTATTCATGGATCTGTTGTCTTCAGCCTGAACTGCACTGACTGGCCTGAGGGGGGCGCCGCAGCGTCTGCCTGTGGTTCAAAGCCCGGGTCGTGACTCGTGTAGGAACCCTGGTCAACGTTCCTCTGACTCAGTGAGAACAAACACAATAACTGATCGGTGTCAAAGTGCAGAGTGAAGCTGTACAGTGGAGTGAGGGCTCATGGGTAATGGTGGAGCTCTCCACCGGCGGTGGTGGTCAGACGTTGCTCGTCACTGTTGGTGTGGACGGTGAAGCTGCTGTGGCGGCTGCCCCAGTCGTAGCAGTCGGAGGAGAGACTGTAGGAGAGAGAGAGAGAGACAGGCTAGCAGTTTCCCTCTGTTTCCAGTCTTTGTGCTAAGCTAAGCTAACTGTTTCACATTTCACCGAGTCAACACAGTCAGCTATTATGTTCATACCTGGCTGATGCATTCTGGGGAGGGATGCTCCACGCCAGGTCGTCGTCACTGTCGTACCGACGCGGGTTGTCAAAGAAGTAACCTCTGGAGGACAGGATGTGGTTTGGTAGACCCACGGTGCTCTGAGGACAGACGACCAGAGACGACAGACGGTTCAACGTGTGACATCGTCCTCACGGTGAGTTTTTACAGTGCAGTCATCGAGACGAACAAAGTGTCTGTTTCCAAGGTGATTTAAAGGGACACTTAAAGGGACACTTCACCCAGTGTCCCTTTAAGTGTCCCTTTAAAGAGCAAAGATCTGACGTCACACATCAAAAACTAAAACAGTTAAATCTCAATGTTTCTTCTTCTGTGTCTCACTAACAGTAGTTAGAGGTCAGAGGTCACGTGACCCTGCCTGGAGGACTGACCCTGTCCTGAGGTGGTCGTCGGACCCTGAAGAAGAAGACGACCAGCGAGGTGGGCAGCAGCTCCCAGACAAACAGAATCACCCCGAACACGATGTACCCGGCATCACCCAGTGACGACCGCAAGTCGGCCTGGAGAAACACACAGAGGTCAAAGGTCAGAGCAAAGAAAGTTTTTTGTTTTTTTAAAATCCTGACATTGTTAAAACAGCGACCAGAACCCTCACCTGGTCCGAGACGTTGTACCAGTCGTAGTCGAAGGAGTTGATGGTCTCTATGTCGGCGAGGGCAAGAACAACGAGGTTGTAACAGGCTCGAGAGGCGTAGAGCAGCACCACCGTGACGCCGATCAGAGTCACCTGACACACCGACGTCCCCTGAGCACAGAGGGCGGGTTAATGATCTGCACCTGGCCATGGTCGCTCAGGGGAAACACACTGCGGCGCTTTACCTTTGACTCCAGGTAGATGTTGGCCAGCGACATCTTGGCGACCTTGTAGAGGCAGACGGACAGCGAGATGGCGCAGAGGACGAACAGACTGTCGTTGATGGTGACCCTCACCAGGACGATGGTCTTGACGTCGGCAGCGGTCATCTTGACTAGCAGGGCGCAGACCAGATTAACCACCAGGAAGAGGAGACTGACGCCCAGGAAGACCAGGTACAGCGGGAGTCTGGGGGGGGGGGGTGAGAGGAGACATGTGGTCTAGATCCTCTAAAACTGAAAAGTGTCGTCCACAAAGTCTGATTTATCGTGTACTTACCTGTACTTGAGCAGCGCAGGTGTGTACTTTGACTTGGCCTTGAAGTAAACCTGTGAGAAACAGACAGACACATCAGACGGACGCAGAGACAGACAGGTCATCACATCAACACGGACGCAGAGACAGACAGGTCATCACATCAACACGGACGAAGAGACAGACAGGTCATCACATCGGTGCCTCAGACTTTTAAAACACACACACTATGTAATTTCCCCTCTGATGCGTTCAATGTCCAACTGCTCCAGCGACCAGCAGGTTCACCTGAGACCCATCAGGGCAGAGCTTCTGGTCCAAAGCAGGACAGTCCTGCATCTGTCTCAGGTCATGTGTCAGTATGGTTTCAGTCTCAAGGTTTGAGTACAACACTGGAAGAGACGGACTCTGTATTGTGGTCGGACATCTTGATTGATCCTGGTCCCAGTCGGTGCAGGTAACAGGAGTTTATGCCGAAAGACACGTTTGGCTGTTCCATCAAAGCCAGGACCAGGACCAGGACCAGAACCAGGACCAGTTGTAACTCCACTAACACCAATTAAGCTCCACCAAGATCAGTACCAATGGCGGTCACAGTACCAGTTTAAGCTCATCAGGACCAATCCCAGGACCAGACTGAGCTCCAACTGGGCCAGTACCAGGACCATTACCAGTCTAAGCTGCACTAGTTCCAGTACCAGTCTCTTCCGCAGTTCAAGTTCCACCAGGACCTGTCTCTGCTTGACCAGCACCAGGACCAATATTAGTATGGGTCTAAGCTCCACCAGGACCAGGACCAGGACCAGTCTAGGCTCTAACTGAGCTAGTATAGGTACTAGTCAGAGGGTCACTAATACCAGGACCAGTGTAATTTCCAACTGGACTAGTATTAGTACCACTCTCAGGTCCACTAACACCAGCACCAGTTGTAGCAGAACCAGCACCAGTACCAGTACCAGAACTAGCACCAGAACCGGCACAAGATCAGTACAGCAGCAACAGAACCAGTACCAGCACTGGAACAAGAACCAGTACCGGAACCAGAACTGGTACCAGAACCAGCAGCAGGACCAGTACCACCATCATCAGCAGTAGTACCAGTGCTGGAACCAACACCAGTACCAATTTCAGTAAAATGACCAGGACCAGTACCTGTCAAAGCTCTAACTGATCTAGTGAAGGTACCAGTCACTAAGTTCACCAGTACCAGGCCCAGTACCAGCCTCTGTTCCACCAGTGCCACCGCCAGCAGCAGCAGCACCAGTCCCAGCAGCAGGCGGCCCCGCCCCCTCACCTGTGCGCAGTAGAGGTTCATGAGGCTCAGGGTGAAGAACTGCAGGCAGACGGGGAAGCAGTAGA
This sequence comes from Caranx melampygus, assembly GCA_019059645.1. Classification (NCBI taxonomy): domain Eukaryota; kingdom Metazoa; phylum Chordata; class Actinopteri; order Carangiformes; family Carangidae; genus Caranx; species Caranx melampygus. The sequence continues at coordinate 21,652 of JAFELL010003059.1, read as the reverse complement.
GCAGCCAGAAGGCGAAGGGTCCGAGGGCGTTGGCGGTGACACAGTCCCTGAAGTAGAAGGAGAAGAGCAGGGCGCGGAGCGCGGCCCACAGCAGGCACAGGAACAGGAAGGCCGTCTGGTAGCTGAACCGCTTGTGTCGGTAGCGCAGCACGAGCCACAGCTGAGCGTAGATGAAGGCGAACAGCAGCGAGTAGAAGATGGTGTAGGCGATGGTCAGGCCCAGCTTCACGTAGGGGGGGATGGCCGGCGTGATGGTGGGAGGGGGAGGGAGGTGGGAGCCGTTACCGGCGTGATGCTGCTGCTGCTGCTGCTGCTGCTGTGCCAGGTTCCCCTCCATCGCCTCCCCATTCATCCCCCCGGTGTTCCCCAGTGGAGGCAGGGAGGAGGGAGGGAGGAAGAGGAGGATGAAGACGGAGGAGCAGAAGAAGAAGAAGCGTGTCTGAGCTCGTTACACGGATCCTTCACGTCCATCAGAGCTTCTCCAGACACACCGTCTGAGCAGGAGCAGCAGGAGAGAGGAGGAGGAGGAGGAGGAGGAGGAGGAGGAGAGGCACCGCCCCTCTTTTTGCCGGTGCCTGGTGGAGCTCTATTGGTGGCAGCCGGTCACATGACCCTGCTCCCAGGCAGCTGATTGGCTGAGTAGGAGGAGGGATGCTGCAGAGAGGAGAGGGAGGGAGGTGGAGGGATGGATCTGGAAGGAGAGAGAGGTAAACTGGGAGCTGTGGTCCCACACACACACACACACTCACACACACACACACACACACACACAGGATGAGTTTGTTCTGTCATTGATAAACTTCTGAATGAGTCGGTGAATAGATGGATGAACGACGCCTTGATGGAAGTGAAGGAAAACAAAGGGAGGGTCAGTGAGTGGATGAACAGATGACAGATGAACGGATGAAGGGATGAACGGATGAAGGGATGACCTGAGTGACAGCAGGTCAGAGTGACACCTGGTTCCACCTTAAATATTCTTTAAGGTGGTATTGATCCTTCTGTTGTAAAGAGCCTCAGAGCTGAGCTCGTTCAGTCAAAGGTGATTATCAGCCCTCGTATCAATGCCACCGTTATATAGACCCCCCCCCCCCCCCATCCCCTCCCCCACCCCCCACTGTCTCTGCAGCTCCTCTTTGCTGTTACATAACAGGAGGTGTTAGATAACAGAGGATGCTGAGCTGGTCATCTCCTCACACCATGCTGACGACACACACACACACACACACACACACTCCCTCCTGCTGTGATGATGACGTTGATTGGAACAGAGACGTTTGATCCCGATGATGATGTCACCACGTTACAGAGCGTGAAGACAGAAGGAAACCTGAATAACAGAGGCTCTGCATGTGTGAGATGAATGAACGTATAATCACAGGTACAGTCAGTGGTCAGTAGGTGGCGCCGCTGTCCTGCTGTAGAAACACATGACGTCTGACGATGAACAACATCCACTGTCTGAAACGGACACAAATCAATAATCAATATTGTTTCTGGTTCAATCAGTGAGTAGTTTTTATCATCATCTGACACGTCGCTCTGATGTTCACTGATCATGTGACCCTCTTTCACTGGACTCACCTGAGGAAACAAAAGGACAGTCATTTAACCAACTGTTCACAAACACAACACTTCCTGTCTCTTCCAAAATAAAAGCCTCCTCATCACTCACAGACCAAACAGGAAACTTATGAAGCAGGAAGATATGAACAACAACATGGCATCATGATGATGATGATGAAGAAGAAGAAGATGATGATGATGAAGAAGAAGATGGTGATGGTGATGTGATGGTGATGGTGATGATGATGATGATGATGAAGAAGAAGAAGAAGAAGAAGAAGATAATGGTGAAGGTGATGAAGAAGAAGACGATGATGATGATGATGATGAAGATGAACCGTAACGCCGCTTCATGAACAGGACGTTTTAATTGTCACTGAAGTTGGTTTTATTGAACGTCAGTATCACATGATTCACGTGTTATTGATCATATGACTGTTAGCTTAGCATTAGCCTTTAGCCTGGTCCCTCACTTTATTGTGTCCCCAGAAACACTTGTGTTGTTATTTAGTCAAACTGAGGAATTGTTCTGACTGTGTGGTGTTTGTGTTTTTACAGGTGCAGTGACCTGAGCCTTCAGGGCCACCGTACAAACTGTGTGACAGAAACACACCGTGTGACTCTGTGTCTGATGGTGAGGACTTTTATTTTTACAGTGTTTTCACTTCCTGTCCAACTCTCTTTGCTTAAAAGGCTTTTATTTTGTGATCCACAGGAAGTGGTGGTGGTTACTTAACCCCCCCCCCTCCACCCCACCCCGGGGGGGGGGGGGTGTCTCTCTGCCCGCCTGCCCCCCATCACCCACCCCACTCCTCCTGCTCCTTCAGTCCGCAGCTGCTCGCTGCTCGTGTCGCCCGCTCTCCTCGCGCCCTCCCCGGCCTTCCTCACCGGAGCTCCCCGCTGTGTCCGACTGAGTCCGTGGAAGATGAAGAGTCCCGCCGGGTCCCGGAGCGGCTCGTGGGTCCGCTGCTGGTGCCTGCTGAGCCTCGGGGTCCTGACCCGGGCTCTGGAGCTCAGCGACCTGTTCCGCTTCGGAGAAGAAGCCGGAGACGCGCAGCTGCCGCCCGGGCCGGACTCCACCGCCGAGCTGCCGCTCAGCCGGTCCATGCTCTTCTTCAGCGGTTCCGAGGACAAAGTGCACGTGAGTAGAACCGACCGTCGGTGTGTTTACCTGATCAGATCGATCAGAGAGTTGATCGACTATCGATTCGAGGTCAAAACAAACAAAAGAAATGAAATGATCAAACTTCAAGTCAAAGTTTTTCTCTGATTAAAGCGGAGGTGAAACTTTGATGAGGAGCAGAATCTGATCAGTGACGTGTGAAACAGAAGAAACACGTCACTCAGGATGATTGATCACATGTTCCTGATCATCTTCAACCTCTGGACCTGATCATGTTTGTTGGTCTTGAACCATCTCCTCTCTTCTGATCTGATCTGGTGTCCAGGGCGTCTCCATGGCAACAACCACACTGATGGCTGCTGACACTTTGTTTTTTACCTTCATCACAAAAAAACATTCACTTTGGTCTTAATGATGATGTTATTGATTATAGTTTGATCATAGTTGTCATGGTAACGCTGTGTCTCATTGGTCGCCTGTCGCCGCTGTGACATCATTCCACACGTCGCCACACTGTTAAAGCTTTAAAGATGATTAATGAAGATAATCAGCTGAGTTAATCAATAAGTGAATGTGTGTGTGTGTGTGTGTGTGTGTGTGTGTGCGCTCACAGCTGATGAGGGGTTCTATTGGATCGTAATCACCTCATCACCATTTAAAACTGTTTACAAAATAAGTGCGTGTATGTGTTGTGTGTGTGTGTATGTGTGTGTGTGTGTGTGTGTGTGTGTGTGTGTGTGTGTGGAGGAGGTTTGAGGTGTTAAATGTGTGAACAGAGGCTGGAATGTGAGCCAATTAAAAGCCAACACAGATAAGCCTTTTATCAGCCAACACACACACACACACACACACACACACACACACACACTGTGAATGCATTCCTGAGGTCATGTGACAGCCTAATCCTGATTGGAGCATCTACACTCGGTGCTGGACTCAGACCTGACCTGCTGGTTCTGCAGCAGAGACGTGTCTTCATGTGAAGTACCTTGATGGTCCTGGTCCAGACTGACAGCAGGACAGAACCGGGACCGAAACGTTCCTGTTGCTGTCGTTGTCTGAGTTTCCACCTCCATCTTCACCTCCAGTCCAGCAGGTGGCGATGAGACAAGGACGGCGGTCTCTGGTTCTGCAGCTTGGCTTCGGTCCGTCTGTCGTTCGTTTTCTTCTGGGACTCGAACCTCGAACCAAAAACCAGTAGAATCAGAGCAGACGTGGAGGCAGAAGTGAAACGACGCGCAAACTCAGCAGGACGCCTCTGTAAACCTGAACCAGAACCTGAACCAGAGTCCAACTGTCCACCGAACCAAAGAGATCCAAGGGTGGAGGTGGTGGAGCCTGTTGGACCTGCTCCATGTAAGGAGCTGTTGTTCTTGCCCCGTCCCCGCCCCCTCCACCATTTGTTTTCCACCCCCCAGTTAGATCAACAGGGTTCAGACCACACAGGCCTCGGCGTCTCTACAGGAAGTGGACAGGACTCGTGGTGAAGGTCTCGCTCCGGTCGTCTTCATGTTTCGCCTCGTTCCAGGCGCCGGGGGCCAGACGTGGTTAATCCTTCACAGACTGTCGCTGGAGGACGAGTCAGTGGAACGCGGGGACAGGAAGTGTCTGGACGGGTCCTGTTGGTTTTGCCCCCCACACTCAGATGGAGGGAGGTCGCAGTGACTGGGTCACTCCGACCTCCAGCTCTTTGTCTCTGTTGTTCTTCAGAGGCTGACATCCAATCACAAGCAGCCAGGCAGGAAGGTTTTCAAAATAAAATACAGGACTGGAAAACTTTAACTCAGGAACCGTCTCTGACAAACGACCACGGGTCGCATCAGACATTTGGTTCTGGACCCGCGGTCAGATCACGTGTGCTACAGACGCACAAGAGCCATGAACAAATGTGTCGAATACAGAGTTCTTCAGAGTGGGCGGTCCTTCAGAGGACGCTAATGGAGTGGGCGGTCCCTTAGAGGACGTCAGTAGAGTGGGCGGTCCTTCAGAGGACATCAGTAGAGTGGGCGGTCCTTCAGAGGACGTCAGTAGAGTGGGCGGTCCTTCAGAGGACGTTAATGGAGTGGGCGGTCCTTCAGAGGACGTCAGTAGAGTGGGCGGAGTGCCTTGCTGTTGAAGGTCGTCAACAGTCGACTGTAAATAAAGTTTGTTGAATTCCTTCGCAGTATAAATGAGGTTGAAACATGTGGTTAAAGTTCTGATGTTTGTCCTGAGAACCTTTCATCAAACTTCAGTCACATCTTCTCACTTTGACTCTAACGCCGCCCTCTGTTTCTCTGAGTCTTCGATCTTCTTCTTCTTCTTCTTCTTCTTCTTCTTCTTGTCATATGACGGTGAGGTCTTCAGAGTCAAACAGCTGTCGGTGTCTCTCGGCCTCTGCTGAGTTGTCTCACAGTGTGAAGCTCTAATTGGTTGCTGTGCATCTGGGTTCTATAAAGGACCCTCCCCCTCTTTTAAGTGTCTCTAACTACCCCCCCCCAGACCCCCCCACCCCCCTCCAGAATGAATGACATCCTGTTGGTCTTTGCCTCCCAGTAATTACCAGTCCTGCAGTGACACCCCTCACGTTTTCTTTACATTCAGACACAGTGGAGGGTGGGGGGTGGAGGACTCGGACGTCCTGGCTCGGTTCCAGCTCTGGCTCTGAAGGTTTTTTCCGGTCGTACGCCGCTCCGTCTCTGACAGGAAGTGGAGCGTCCCCGTGGAGCTGGCACATCTGGAACGTATAGACACGAGACATCTGTCCTGTCAAACCAGATGGCAGCGCTCACAGAGCTTCCTCCCTCCGCTGTTCTCACACTGATCATGATGATCTCAGGGGTTGGACATGTGTGATGTCAGTGGCGTCCTGGCGAGTCTCCACCAACGACCACATATGAGTTCACTGTTACTACATGTTGTAACAGGCCGACGTTGCGTAACTTTGACTGTAGGTTGAACAAATCACATCTGTAAGGTCAATTCAGACGTTTGTCTTCAAGCTCCACACGGTATAAAGAGCCTTAGAACCAGCCGTCAGGACTTCCTGTCACTTTGTGATGTCACAACAAAGCAGTCACCCCAGTTGTTGTCGACCAGCTGCCACTCAGTTCACGCCGTGTGACGTCAGGACTCGTGAGCTCCATGAAACTCTGCAACGACCATAAACACAAAGGACAAATGTTTATGTTCGATGTGGACAGAGAAGCTCCGCCCCCGACCGTCCTCCGCTCCACTCGGAGCTCGGGGAATGTGTTTATCTTGAGATCTGTCTCCAGCTCTGAAGCTGGATACCTGCTGGTCGAGGTGGGGGGCGGGGGGGGGGGGGGGGGGGGGGGGGGGGGCTTCAGTCTTTATAGAGTCACTGAACCATAAAGCTTTTCCTCGTGGCCTCTGGTTTCCTCAGCTCCTCCAGCTCACGGCATCATGTCAGACTCACAGAGGAGCTCCTATTATCTGGTGTCAGGCTCTGACCTTTGACCTCCGACCTCTGCAGCTCATAAAGGCCTGTTCCTGCTTCTTCAGTGGTGGATTATTCTCTGTTTTCAATGGACACACTCACGTTCACTGTCGTCAGTTCTTATGGGACTAAACCCAAACGCCTCATCCTGACGACGTGTAAAATACTGACATCCTGTTCGGCGCCTGAACGCCTCGGTGTCCGTTTGATTTTGACCTGACCAGGTAAACTCTGTTTCCACTCCCTGTTCACACCATCTTGCACATGCTCAGTGCGGGTGATGGCTCAGGTGTGTGTGTGTGTGTGTGTGTGTGTGTGTGTGTGTGTGTTCAGGTGTGTTCAGAATCAGAACAGACCGAACAGGCCCAGTGCATGCTGGGAACGGGGTCTCCTCTGCAGCTTTTACAATGATTAACTTAAAGTGAGCTGGTTCAGTGCAGCTGTAGCTCCACTCAGTGTATGAGCTCAGTCGAACATTAACCATCCAGATATGTGTGGCATTCTGGGAAACGCGGTCCTGTAATCTCTCAGTAAATAATAACAGGAGCAGCAAAGACTGATGGGATAGAAACAGCACTCTGGTTTGGTGTAAGGTTCACTCAGAACTTTATGAAGTTTGACATAAACAACATGCGGCTCCTTTTAGCCCCGCCCCCTCTGGTAGCTGCACAACAGGTATCATTAACCAGCAGCCATTTTGAAGCCATTAGCAAGTCGCTAACTGTGTCATTTACACAAACACAGAGCAGGCTGAGGTTCACTAAGTGCAGGCTTTGTCGTCTGTCGTTTGAACTCAGGGGACAGTGAACGCACCACGTGGAGCCACAGAACCAGAACCAGCGTTAAACATTCAGATCTGTGGTTAGAAGTGACAGATGAATCAGTATCAGTGAAGTGAAGACATATTTAATGATCACCGTGTCAATATATCACAAGTTAAACTCAGCTCCGTCTCCTGGTCGCTGATTCGGCCTCGACCTCGACACGCTGACCCGACCTGGTGACCCCTGAACCAGAAACCTGCTTCTTTAGCACACAGAGTGTTAGCAGGCAGGTTAGCTAACACCGATACCTCTGACCCTTGTTCAACTCATTTAACAAGGACAGAGGCAGCAGATCAGAAGTTTGATTTCAGCGAAAGCAGAAATATGAAATTGTAAATTCATGTGATTCAGATGTTCAGTAGAAGACGTCTCAGTCTGACTGAATCAGAGCAGCTGTTGTTGTGGCTGCTGCTCTTCTCTCCACTTCACTGTAACTTGTGGTATTTGCTGCGTTCAGTTCGAGGCGGATTTGAGTTAATGGGGTTAAAGATCTTTTCTTCTGGGTGAATGAGGAGTCGTTGTGCAGAATTCCTGTGGCCTGACAAGGCGAGTGGAGCTGCAGGCCGAGGTCTGGACCTTCACTGCAGCTTTAATTGGAGACTCCTGCTGAACTCTGTTTGATCCAATCTGAACCAGCAGCCGACCTTCAGCCGGCGCTCAGACCTCCACAGTTTTAAAACAAGTTCACATCCACCTTCTTCTTCTTCTTCTTCTTCTTCTGCTTCTGCTGTGACACCTTTAATTTAACCTGGGAACACACTGAGTGCAGGAGTCCTGAAGTCTGAACTGGTCCTCGTCCTTGTCATCAGTACAATGGCACAACAAGTGTGTCACAGTTGTTTGTGCTTTGTTTGTTTGAATGTGTTTACTTCAGTTGCAGTGTTTTGGCCCCTCGGGGGCCACCGTACATAAGCATTAGATCCAACCTCATCATTAGACCTCATAATTATATGACTTTTATTTTGAAGCTCTCTCATTGTGACACAATACGAAGTGGTAAGTGAGAATCTGCCTTGTAATTTTCTCATAACTGAAATATTTCCACGTTACTGTGACAGTGAGATTCTGTCAGAACAAACTCAGACACTCATTATTATTAGTTTCCTGTTTGAATAAGAGAAGAAGAAAATGCTCAACATCAGCGATGAGATACTAAGTGATCGTTTTAGATCATAATAAAACGACTAAACCACAGTCTGAATCTTCATTAAAAAGAAATAAGAACCGAACAAGAACCGGATCCACAGGAATGTTTTTGGCATCTGGTCCTTCATTAACAAACCTTCTCCACTTCCTGTTCCAGATTAACACCAATGGATTCGTGGCCGTGGTCGCTCCCCGGCTGAGACGGAGTACTTGGGGAAGATGCCGGCCAATTTCAAATGATGGCTGCCCTGCTGGGAGACCTGGACAACAGTGACGGCCGGGGGAAGGTCTTCTTCAGGGAGGACAGCAGCCCGGACGTCCTGAGACGAGCCCGTCAACACGTCAGACAGGCTTTCCCCAGAGACGAGGAGGTGGAGCCTCACAGCACCCTCATCGTCACCTGGCTGGACATGGCCGCCCAGGGGACGTCTGGACGAGGAGATGGAGTGGACGTCAAGGTGAGCCCTGTTCCTGCCCAGTACATATTTCCATGTTAATAACCAACTTCTCTGAATCACGTCTCTGTCAAAGTTCAGTGCTGGTGTTTGGTGGCGACCCAGGACCACAAGGACCAGAACTAAGACCTGCTCCTGAACAACATCTGACTTGTCCTTTCAGAGAAACACCTTCCAGCTGGTTGTGGCCTTCATGCCGTCCTCCTCCTGCGCCATCCTGTTGTACCCCAGAGATGGTCTGCAGTTCCTCTCCACGTCAGTGGGTGGTGAGGAGAAGCTGCTGGAGGCCGGCTTCAATGAAGGCCTGGTGTCGGGCTGGTTCTGGAACACCAAACAGGGGACGTACTTCAAAACCACCACTGATGACGAGGCCTCCATCCAGGAACTTACTGAGTATGAAGCTTTGTTTACAGCGGTTCACAGAATACTGACTTATGCTGCTCTTGTAGTTTGAACGAGTGACGTTTCAATGTTAATGTCAAATTACACATTGGATGTTTGGTGTATAACTAATACACAGTTCTTCCCCAGTATTACACTTCATGGGGTGAAACTGGTAACATCAGACATGACATAACAACAGAGTTGACCCATGTTTTGCTCTGTCTTACACCCATTGGAAAAACGCAAGGGTCAAGTGCACTGACCCTGATGACCCTGATGACACTGACTCTTCTTTCTTGTCTCAAACCAGAAAAACAAACTCTGGACAAAGAGGAGTTTGGGTGTATGAGATCGGTGCCTCGCCCGTCTTCCTCTCCATCACACCTGGAATGGTCTCTAATCCTTCTGAGGGGGCGATCGAGCCCACCGAACCTCCTGTGACCACACAACCGCCTGTGACCATGTTGCCAAGGCAACCTGACGAGGAGCAGGAGGTGGATTTCTCAGTCTTTGAGTCTCAGGTGACGACAACAGCTGAAGCTGCACCAGAGGACGAGGAAGTGTTTCCAACAGAGGCTCCCAGTGAGTACAGCCAGGTTACCCAGAAGCTGAGACCACCACACCTGGGTATGCTGAACCAGAGGACAAAGAGCCGGATTATGAGGAACCAGACCAGTTTGAGCCTGAATACCCTGAATCTGAAACTGTCACACCAACATACACCAGCCCTGAAACAGCTCCACCAAGACCCCCAGACCAGCCTGAGCCGAGATACCCCATCACTGAGCCTTTTCAACCAAGATACACCATCCCTGCACCTGAGGAACCTAGATACTCTCCAGTACAGCCACAGTATCCTGACCCTGATCCAGTCCAACCTCGGTACACCAACCCTCAGCCTGTCCAGCCAGTGCCACCTCATTCCCAGCCCAGCACCCCCAAATCGTTGTGGTGGATGAGGACGAGGATCTGGATGTGAACGGTAAGTGACCAAGCCTCGGTCGAAGCGTTGACGTCTCGTCTGTTCCTGTCCAGAGCTTCTGTTGAATCCCTTTGTTCTTTGGTTCTTTTCCAGTGTTTGCGTACAATTTGGAGACATGTGCCCACAACAGGCACAAATGCTCATCTTTCGCCGACTGCCGCGATTACAGCAACGGGTACTGCTGCCACTGTAAACCTGGTTTCTACGGTAACGGGAAGGACTGTGTTGCAGAAGGTGGGAAGTGTTTTCGGTGTTTCTTGTCATCACAGCATCAACACAACGTCTAACCCTCTGATACAACTTCTCCTGCTGTCCAGGTAACCACAGAGGATGAATGGAAAGGTGAACGGTCGAGTGTTTGTAGGGAACTCTCCGTCACCTATAGAGCTCGTTAACAATGACTTGCACTCATACGTGGTGGCCAATGACGGACGGGCCTACGTGGCCATCAGCAGCATCCCAAAGGTGTGGGTCCCTCCTTGCAGCCGCTGTCCTCCCTGGGCGGAGTCATCGGCTGGGCCTTCGCCCTGGAACAGCCGGGCTACGAGAACGGCTTCAGTCTGATTGGTGAGGAAACGTGTAGTAAATGCTGTCTGGTACCAAACGGCTGACTCTGAGCCATTAGCATTGCTTCCTTAAGAGGCTGGTGATGAACTGCTGGTGTTTCGTGTCCATGCAGGAGGCGAGTTTTCCCGGCAGGCTGAGGTTATCTTCCAGCCTGGAAATGAGCGCCTGAGCATAAAGCAACAGTTCAAAGGTATCGACGAGCACGACCACCTGGTGGTGAGCACTGAGATGGAGGGACGGGTTCCTTCCATCCAGCCTGGATCCTCGGTCCAGATCAACCCATACAAAGAGATCTACCAGTACGACAGAAACTGTGAGTGAAACTGTGAGTAAACTGGTGCAGCAGGAATCTGCTGAGCTGAGACATTCATGGTTGTCTTCCTGCTTCCAGTGATCACGTCCTCCTCCAACCGCGACTACACCATCACCTCCCCCGACGGCACCGTAGAGACCAGGAGCTACCAGTGGCGTCAGACCATCACCTTCCAGAGCTGCCCACACGACGAGGCCACCAGGGTGGCGCCGTCCACCCAGCAGCTCAGCGTGGACCAGATCTTCGTGATGTTTGACTCCGACAACCTTCTGATCCGCTACGCCATGAGCAACAAGATCGGCTCGTCCACAGTGAGTTTGAAAACCTTCTCAGACACTGACTGGAGATAAGACAAGGAGCAGAACCAAGACATGATGTAAAGATTTCTGATCAATATGTGTGATTCTGTCAATGAGAGAGGGACAGTGGTTTCATAACAAGTCGTTTGTGTCGTGTTCCCATTTTTACTTGAACCTGTGTTAGTGGTGACAACAATGGAGGCCGATCACTGTCAAGAATTGATTGCATTGCATTGATCAGTTGATCGGTTGCTTCAATGGTTGTGGGAAAACGTTGGACAGTTAGTTGGACATAAACAAGACATCTGGACATTTTGGACACATTTTCTGACGTTTTATTGACAAAACATTTAGCCCGTTTTGGGCTTCCACACGTTTCTGTTCAGACTTTCTGACAGAAGTGGTTTGAAGGTTTGAAGTCCTTCTAACAGAGACATGGGTGTCTCCTGGTCGTCTGTCAGGACGCTCAGATTCAGAGTGAAGCCATTTGTTGTTGCTCAGAGGAATGCTCTGAAACGAGCCTCCTTCAGAGCGGCGCTGGTGTTTGCAGTGCAGCATCAAAGGAAGATCAACAGTGATCTGTTGGTAGCGGCTGTATTTCCTCAGCTGCAGGCTGCAGAGGCGCAGAGAGCGTTGGCAGGGGGTAAAGGTCAGGGGGGGAGGTCGTGGAGATACCAACCTCCAGCCCACAGCAGGGGCGACACCAGGGCATCAGGATGACCCTTTTTTTTTCTTGATTAAAAGGCGGGTTAAAGGTAAACGAGCAGGTGGGGCGGTGGACGAGACGCCTGGGGCTCAGAGTCACATAAACAAACAGCACTCAGCTGGAGGCAGCTGCCAGAAACATCTGGCTCGTGTTTCCTGTGAGGAGGAAACTTCAAACATGGAGGTCCAACGTTCAGCTGCATGATGGGAACAAGAGGACGCTTTGGTTTCTCCCAGAAGAGTCAGTGGTTCTGTGAAACGACTGATCAATGAACCGAAGCTGCAGCTGACCATCAGATTAATCATCAAAATATTGATATTACAATAGAAAACACTGCGGACGAGCTGGACTCACTGTTACACTGTTACACACTGTTACACACTGTTACACACTGGTACACACTGTTACACACTGTTACACACTCACTCGTCTCAGACCTGGGACCAGTTTTAACGTGTGACTTTCTGTCTGACAGGTACTCTCCCGGAGCAGAACCCGTGTTTCACCGGCCGACATGGCTGCGACATCAACGCCATGTGCAGACCAGGAGAAGGCCTCCAGTTCACCTGTGAATGTGCCTCTGGTTTCTATGGAGATGGACGCTACTGCCATGGTAACGAAACCTCACATCACACATTGTGGGGACAGAAATGTAGTAAAATAATTAGATGTAGCTTGAAATCTCAGTCGTGTCTGTTTTGGTGCCTTTTAGTCAAATCTTCAACTTCAACAACATGGATGCTAACAGATGTTTCAATGAGCTTGTTGTGGGTTCTGTTAATGCTACATAGCCAAAGTTAGCATTAACCAGCGCTAACGCTAATGCTTGTCTCTGTCACATCTCTATCTGCTCGAGTTAGCATGCTAACTACCTAGCCCTGGCACATGTACTGAAGATAGCATGCTAACCAGCTAGCTCCGACTGGTCCATGATGTTAGCAAACTAAACAGCTAGCCGCCGCCCCATTACTGGTGTTAGCATGCTACCCAGCTAGCCCCGGCCTGTCTTGACACTTTTAACTCACAATAGCATCAAGCTAACAATTCATCTCAGTATAAAGTGAGCAGTTCCAGGTGAGACGCAGGTGTTGTAGCCTTCTCAGAGTCCAATCAGGTGGTCTAACCTCTGTGAACATTCACCTGCATGTTGGCGTCATGTCGACAGATGTGGACGAGTGCAGGGAGACGCCTCACGTCTGTGGAGTTAACGCTGAGTGCACGAACCTGCCGGGAACTTTCCGCTGTGAGTGTCTGAACGGCTTCGTGTTCGCCAGCGACGGAAAGACCTGCATTGGTATGTTCAAGTGTGTGTGTGTGTGTGGTGTGTGTGTGTGTGTGTGTGTGTGTGTGTGTGGACAGCTGTGTGGGTGGGGTGGGTGGAGTGTATCGTTCCTGTGTGTGAGGCTTTGTCTGAGGAGCCTCTTGTTGTACAGATGTTGTAAAAGTCCCAGAGAGACTTCAACAATCAAGGTTTTTGTCTGAGTGAGACTGAGGCTGGATCAGCGGAGACTCCGGACAGGAAACAGGACTCATATGAACACACGCCCAGAACCAGAACCACTGTTTGTGCAGCTCAGTGGTCTCATTGATGTTGGCTGGCTGTCATGTACGGTGGCCCAGAAGTGCACAAGACAACATTTCACTTTCAGAAATATCTGGTTGCAGAGATTCTTATAACACATGATACTGATGTCAACACAGTTCACTTCCACGTCTAGAAACGATATCTTATCTTGACAGGGAACATTGCAACAACAAAGCATTGTGGGAAAAATATGTCAGCTGTGGTTCTGTCAGGAAGCTTCATGAGTTTAACGTGAGTGAATGAATGAGTGAATGAATGAGTGAATGGATGAGTGGATGAGTGGATGAGTGCATGGCCGACCCTGGCTGTGTTGATGATGTTCTGTGGCTCTGCAGGGGAGAACCGACCCGTGGATCACTGTCAGAGAGGAAGTCACGACTGCGACGCCCCTGAACGAGCGCTGTGCAGCTACACCGGAGGCTCCGCCTACCTCTGCTCCTGCCGGCCGGGCTTCCAGGGCGACGGCCGGGTGTGTCGGGGTGAGCGAGTGTGTTTGTGTGTTTGTGTGTCTGCGGACCTTGGGTCGATCTCTGGTGTTATGACTTACCGATATCATGTGTGTGTGTGTGTGAGTGTGTGTGTGTGTGTGTGTGTGTGTGTGTGTGTGTGTGTGTGGTGTGTGTGTTTTCTTTGTCTGAAGATAAAAGCTGAAGTTCTTGTGCCACATTGATCCAAGTCACAGACTCAACAAGAAGCTAAAACTCAGTGAAACATAGCAGGTCACAGTCAGTTCAAGTTGGTCTCCCCTCCTCTTCATCTCCTCCTCTTCACCCTCATTTCTCCCTCCTCCTCTTCATCCTCTCCTCTTCACCCTCCATTTCTCTCTCCTCCTCTTCATCCTCCTCTTCACCCTCCTCCTCCTCTTCATCCTCTTCATCCTCTTCACATCACATCACGTCACATTAACTCTGTAAATGTAAATCTATTGAAGCAGTAAATGCTGAGTCATGTTGAGCTGATGGTGAGTTCAGGTAAACTGGGACAGTGGATGAGACACCTGCAGCTCCGTTTCTATAGAAACCTGTTGATTTCACCTGTACCTGTGTCTGTAGTGTCTGTGCTGCAGCTACAGACTGATGATGCTGGGCCGTCTCCATGGAGACGTCATGTGATGTAAAACACACTCACTCTTGTGAACGCAGCTCAGCTTCATGTGATAAATGAGGGACGTTCATCACAACAGGCTCATGTACAACACTGTATGAAGACATGTCATATAAATGTATGTGGTTTGACTCAGTGAAAAAAGTGCGCTCTTGAAACCGTTCCCCAGAGAAACGCTGAGCGCTCAGGTGTCGCTCACGGATTTACCTTCGCAGCCTTTAACTCGGACTGTGGTCATAAAACACAGACACAGACCAGAAGAGTGACAGACACACAGTCAGTCTGAACTCAGCTCTGCGGCCCCTGGGGGACAGGAAATGCCTCCACCTGGACAGGAAGTGCAGATCCCTGCCCGACAGCTGTGCAGCTCATCTCTTGTACATACATGTTCCTCCTCTCTCCTCCTCCTCCTCCTCCTCCTCCTGGGCTCGGCTCCAGACTGTGGACGGTGAAGAATGTTCCTGCAGCTGGACGTGAGCCTCGGTCCACGGCGCTCGGCCACAAAGCCGCTGATTAAACCGTGTCCAGTGTCAGTTCACTGAAGCTGCTGAGAAAGAGACGATCAGGTCCACTGTGGACATGTGATACACAACTGTGATGGAAACAATATTAACTGAAGTTCATTTCTGGACTTTTTCTCAGGTCATAAAATAAACCAAGAAACTGAGCTGCTGCTGCGTCGATGGAAAGTGCTGCAGCTTTAGCTTTAGCTGCTGAAGCTAAACTCAGAGGTTTAGGATCTTTGTGGACGGTGACGGACAAACAGTAGAGACAGTAGAAAAAATAATAGTGACTCTTACAATAACTTATAATATTTGTTGTTATTAACTGCACATATGCTGTGTTTAGTGCTAGTTAGCAAGTTAGCATGCTAACGCTAAGATGGTGAACAAGGTAAACATTACATTTACTGAACATCAACATGCTATCATCGCCAGTGCAAGTATGTTAGCACACGGATGTTAGCATTTAGCTGCTAACAGAGCTGCTAGCATCACTGTTCCCTGAAGTCCACTGAATCCCAGACGTCAAGTCCTGAAGAAGCTAACGATTAGCTGTTAGCTCGAGCTGGTGTTTTCAAAATCGCTCCTGTGATGCAGTTTTTACTGGAAATGTTTAAAATTCATTTCATTGGATGTTGAAGTTGGTTTCTATGGTGATTCATGTTATGTCTCCAGACAAACATCTGCAGCTTCACCACTGACTCGTCTCTCTCTCTCTGTGTCCAGATGTGGACGAGTGTCAACAGGATCCATGTCACCGCGACGCGCTCTGCTCCAACACACAGGGCTCCTACAGCTGCCGGTGTCATCCTGGTTTCCATGGCGACGGATTCCAGTGCAGCCTGAGTCCACAGGTAGGTGACATCTACACACCTGAGGGAGAGCAGGAAGGTGAAGGTACGGTGGCTCGGCAGGGTCAAAACACTGACGCTGTGTTTCTGGGGACACAGTAAAGTGAGGGACCAGGCTAAAGGTAATGCTAAGCTGACGTGATATTGACGTTCTAATAAACCACTTTATTGTGTCCCCACACTGGTCCCTCGCTTTATTGTGTCCCCCAGAAACACGTGTGTTGAGTGTTGCGATTGTGTCTCTGCATGTGTTGTCTCAGTCTGCTCTGTGCTGCCCTCAGGGCCACCGTATGACAGCGCCGAGCCAAAGGATGTGGGAGTGTAAGACTCAACAAACATGTGAGGCTGCGTTCACTGACAGACAGAATAATTACTGTCTGGTCCCGACGCCGGTGACTGAAGACGAAGCCGCGGCGCAGGTGACGCTTCACCTGAGACGATGTCGAAACCCAAACACGTTCGTTCTGTGATGAATTAAACTGAAAGATTTCAACACACGTTTTTAACAGAAGAAAATAAAACAACAACACCAACAAACAAAGGCTGAGTGACATCACAACGCAGCATGGGATCATGGGAGCTGCTGTCTTCAGTGTCTCTGATTAAAACTATTTCAACCATCAGAGACAAACACACTGTCACATGACCTGAGAGGATGTGATGTCATCAAGGTGGTGACCAATGAAACGACTGCTCTTAAGAACTGATGGAATCATGTGTCATGTTCAGAGTCTGAGTTCAAAAACGCGACACTTTAGACCAGACTCCTCTCTTATGCTTTTTTTGTTCAACTCTGAAGTCCCCTCCCTCCTTGTGTTGCTGTTGTGTTGTTGTTGTGCTGCAGCTGTGGCTGGCGTCGGCCCACAGCTGCAGCCTCCTCACTGATTCCAGGTGTCCGCAGTGGGGAGTTTAATCACAGCTTCGCTGCTCCAAACCAAAGTTTTGTCATATTTTTCATGCTCTTTTATGACGGCGCCCTGAAAACCATCATTTTCTGTCCCTTGTCAAAACTTGTCGCAGCGTCTCTGCCGCCGTCAGCAGCTCTGTCTCCTTTGTCTCTTTGATCCCCCCCCCCCCCTCTCACAGGGGTCCTCCCGCTCCTTGTGGGTTAGTCTGTGGCTGATTGTCGGCAGCCGACGCCATGTCAGACTGCACTGTTATGGCTGCTCTGCGGTCTCATCGCGCCCTTGAGGATACAGAGCGTGACGGAGTGGTGGCTCCAGATGTGGCCGTGGCCCCTGGACGTGACCACAGAGACGTCTCTAATCTGTGTTTGTCTCCTCAGCCACATGTTTGTCTGCAGCTGCCACGTACTGAGCCCTGTCTGTTCACAACACTGTAAATAAAGTTCATTCAAAGCAGCAGCTCATCAGAAAGGAAAAGGCAACCAGTGACTGTTTATTATTGATTATCAGGGATTCGCCTTAAATGTGTCACGTCACTGTCTGTGTATTGGTAAGTTGTGTAGCAGAGATCTTCACACTGACGACTCTGTAGATGTCTCACTCTGACTGTTATTCTGTCCTCAGAGCGGGAGAAGACTCCATGTGAGCATCAGAGAGAGAGCGCTCAGGCCGCCGCCGCCACCGGCCGGCTTCTTCTCCTTCTTCCGTCCTCGTCCGGCCGTCGGTCAGTACGTCCCTCAGTGCGACGAGCACGGAGCCTACGAGCCCACGCAGTGTCACGTCAGCATCGGACAGTGCTGGTGTGTGGACGCCAACGGGCAGGAGGTCCCCAACACCCGCACCGGGGCCCGGCAGCACTCCTCTATGTGAGTCCGCTCAGGGTTAACACAGTTGACCTTACATGAAACCTGAACAATGAGTCAATGACTTCCCTCCTGTGCAGGTTTAACCAGGTGGTGACCCCTCCTCCTCCCGTTGGTCCAACGCCGCGGCCCGATGTTCACCCGTCGCTCCGGGAACACACCTGCTGTCGCTCAGAGCGGGAAAATCGAGAGGTTCCTCTGGATGGATACAACATCAAGAAGGAAGAGGCCAAACCTCTGCTGCACATCCCCGTAAGACCGACCACCTGAAACACCACTGGAACACACCTGGAACACACCTGGACACGTCCAGGTCCTGGATGCTCTGGTTAACTGAGAAAATACAGGGAACAGGAAGCTGGTTTAATGTTCACCTTAGTAGCTTAGCATGTTAGCATGGTGGTATTTGATAATTAGCATGGAGCTCAAGTCCAGCTGAGACTAAGGGAAATGAAAACAGACAACCATGCTGTGTTTCCTTTCCTCGTGCTAAGCTAGGCTAAGTAAGGCTACCTAGTTTAGCCGTCATGCAGGGAAAAGCACCTTAAGACTCACCTGATCCCGGCTGCAGGTGAGTCCTCAGAGCTGCTGTTGTTGTAGAAGCAGGTTGTTTTGCTAACACCATCCTACATTTGTATGATTAGCTCAGAGTGCTAACTGATCAGCAGTGAGGTGTTTGTCTGGAGCTCCAGATGTAAAACGTTGAGATCTTGGGACGTGGTGATGAAGAGATTCTTGGCTCCTTCCTGTTTGTATGTAAAGACGTGGATGAACATGAGAGTCGCACCCTGTCACTGTTCATCATGAATCGAGCGTTGGCGCCTGAAAAAATCCTCGTTTGTTCTGCAGCACATTTCAGCATCAGAGCTCTTTTCTCCTCTGATGAGTCCTAAATCTGCAGCTACTTCAGCCCAACTTCACACAAAAGACTCTTTGACAAAGTCTCCAGATGAATGAAAGCGTCTGTCTCCCCCCTCGTGTCTCCTCTCAGGACCGGGTGGTGATCGCCGTGGCCTAAGACTGCGTGGAGAAGACGGTGTACTGGACTGACATCACCGGGCCGGCGATCAGCAAGGCCAGTGTGAGCGGAGGAGACGTCGTCCCGGTCGTGACTCAAGGTACAGACGTCACCGTGATGTAGAAACAGGTAAACTGTGAATGTGAATAAAGATGGACGCCAGGTTCTGAGGCTCAGAGTGAAGCTGCTCCACCGGCACATCTTGGCAGCGCCTGACCCCGCCTCCTACCTCCCAGATCATCCAAATATGGTCAAAGAGGTGGTACGAGACAGGAGATCGAGTCAGATGCTCAGTTTCAGTGTGAAAATAAAAATCTCTCCTGAAGTACCTGAGTCGGTGTGTGACCTGAACCTTCTGTGTTCAGAGCTGCAGAGTCCTGAAGGCGTCGCCATCGACCACGTGTCCCGCCTCCTCTTCTGGACCGACTCCATGAAGGACACGGTGGAGGTCTCGAAGCTGGACGGCAGCCAGGTCGGGTCCTGTTCGACACGGACCTGGTGAACCCTCGGCCCATCGTCACCCAACCGTCGTACGGGTGAGTGAGTCGACTGATGATTCCTGACGATGCGTGGCGAGCGGTTTCAGACACATTGTTCAACTGGTGTGGTTCTGTTGGTTTCAGGGCGGCTGTACTGGGCAGACTGGAACAGAGACGGGCCTAAAATTGAGATGTCCAACATGGACGGGACAGACCGGAGCATCCTGGTGAAAGACGACTGGGGCTTCCCAACGGTCTGACCTTTGACCCCGACAACCAGCAGCTGTGTTGGGCCGACGCAGGTCAGAGAGAGTAAAACCTCATGTGAGAGCTGCTGCTGCTGGAGGTGACTTACTGACGGAGCTTCTCCCTCGTTCTGTAGGAACCGTGTGGTGGAGTGTATGGATCCGCACCGCCGGCTGAGGAAGCGCGTCGTGGAGGGAGTCCACTATCCCTTCGCTCTGGTGTCGTTCGGACGGAACCTGTACTACACCGACTGGAGGAGGTACGAGCTCACGCGTCAGGTTAAGCTTCTGTTAATCGTTTTACGTGACGCAAGTCTGGTGTCGTCAAAGGGAGGCCGTGGTCGCTGTGGACCGGTCACACGGAGAAAGAGACGGATGAGTTCCTGCCACAGAAACGCTCTCGGCTGTACGGCATCACCACGGCAACCACACAATGTCCGCAAGGTCCGAGTCGCTTCGATCTACCCTTCAGTCTGTCCGAGCAATTTGTTGATCAGTAGAAGACTGGAAAGAACAGGCTTAGCCTAGCTTAGCATAAAGACTGGAGGCAGATGGGAACCATTAGCCTGTGGTCCAGGTCCAGGTCCAGGTTCAGGTTCAGGTTCAGGTCCAGGTCCGGTCCAGGTTCAGGTTCAGGTCTAGGTTACCTGGTCAGTGATGCTGTTGATAAGTATAAATCTCAGATCAACTATTGATAAATAAGAAAGGAACAGTCACATCCTGTTCCTGGTGGTTGCGGTCGCCGCCACTGGCTTGGTGGGACCAGCGCTGACCAGACTGTGACCAGCCTCTGGTCTCTGTGCTTCTGAGTCAGGTGATTGAAGGTTGACTTGAATCTTCACTGATCGTCTGTAGAATCAACTGACACAGCAGCATGAAGGGAAACCAGGTGGACGCGGCGTCACCTGTCGACACCTTATGGTTCGATTCCCGTCCTGAAACACACGTTGAGTGTGTTTGTTCAGTGGTGAAAGTGAGTGGATGAGTGAGAGAGGCTGGCGCGGCCTGTGGCCCAGTGGGCGGAGAAACGTTTCTCCCTGAGTGTAGTAATTGATTCCAGATGTGTAGAACATGTGGATGGATATAAGAGTGGGAACTCTGGGCTGAGGCCAGCTGTGACTCACATCTGGCCCTGGGCCCTGAACCTACAGCGGCCTGATCCTCTGCTTCCTGTGGCTGCGGCGTGAACTCTGATCCTGCTGCAGCTGTTCACCATGGACGATGACAAAGAGTTTAGGGGGCGTGGCCTAGTGTCATTTTATGTCATTGTTGTGCTGAGTTCGTTCTTACTGACGCGTTAAATGCTGAGCTGGGGCGGTCCTTCAGTGGAGTGGGCGGTCTCAGGGAGGGGGTCCTTCAGTGGAGTGGGCGGTCCTTCAGAGGCAGCAAGCTCACTGAGAGCTACTGAGAATATCAGAGCCTGTGATACAGTAAGAAAATTGATCTGATTTGCAGGAGCACCTCAGTATTGAACTCCTCTCCTCTCCTCTCCTCCCCTCTCCTCTCTTCTCCTCTCCTCCCCTCCCTCTCTCCTCCCCTCTCCCCCCTCTCCTCTCCTTCTCCTCTTCAGCCTAAACTACTGTGCCAACAACGGCGGCTGCTCTACCTGTGTCTGCCGCGGCTTGGCGGCTTCACCTGTCGTTGCCGGACAGCGCCACAGATCGCTGCGAGGAGAGGAGCCAATGAGTGAATGATAAACGCTGTCGCCGCGGGAAGGGAAACAGGAGAAAGACAAAACACACTTAACAGAATGTTGTACGTTTGTTACTTGAATGGGCGTTGGTCTGATGTTCACTGTCGCCGTCGTGTCCACGTCTCTTCAGGTGAAGTGACGAACGTCGGCCTCGTTACTGATGAGTCCAGATTTGGTTTTGATCTTTCTGTGTTTGTGATTTGACGCTGTTTTTTAGTTTCACTCCAAATGAGAAAAACGTGACTAAACACACAAACAGGGATTTTTTTACTCTACAGACGGCAGGAAGTGAAAACTCAGATAAAACTTCAAAGCTTCAGGTTGTGTACAGCGACTTTAACGTCCAGCTCTTACTGAGAACAATCACGTCATGCTGAAAATGACGAATGTGAAGAAACTTCCCACGAGAACGTTATTGATCGTATTGATCAGGTTTCAGTGCAGAAGAATTCACCAAAAGAGCGAGGAAACGTCACCAGCAGCTTTTCCTTCCTGTTTGGTGAATCACTGATCATGTGACACGTGTGTGTAGCCTCATATATTCATTAGAGTAGTTTGTTATTATTTTAAAGTTTTTTTTTTAAATCCTCTCCTGAACCGAG
>JAFELL010003058.1:70000-90646 GCA_019059645.1 Caranx melampygus | reverse complement strand
GGGGGGGGGGGGGGGGCTTCAGTCTTTATAGAGTCACTGAACCATAAAGCTTTTCCTCGTGGCCTCTGGTTTCCTCAGCTCCTCCAGCTCACGGCATCATGTCAGACTCACAGAGGAGCTCCTATTATCTGGTGTCAGGCTCTGACCTTTGACCTCGACCTCTGCAGCTCATAAAGGCCTGTTCCTGCTTCTTCATTGGTGGATTATTCTCTGTTTTCAATGGAAACACTCACGTCACTGTCGCAGTTCTTATGGGACTAACCCAACGCCTCATCCTGACGACGTGTAAAATACTGACATCCTGTTCGGCGCCTGAACGCCTCGGTGTCCGTTTGATTTTGACCTGACCAGGTAAACTCTGTTTCCACTCCCTGTTCACACCATCTTGCACATGCTCAGTGCGGGTGATGGCTCAGGTGTGTGTGTGTGTGTGTGTGTTGTGTGTGTGTGTGGTGTTTCAGGTGGTTCAAATCGAACAGACCGAACAGGCCCAGTGCATGCTGGGACCGGGTCTCCTCTGCAGCTTTTACAATGATTAACTTAAATGAGCTGGTTCAGTGCAGCTGTAAGCCCCACTCAGTGTATGCGCTCAGTCGAACATTAACCATCCAGATTTGTGGGCATTCTGGGAAACGCGGTCCTGTATCTCTCAGTAAATAATACAGGAGCAGCAAAGACTGATGGGATAGAAACAGCACTCTGGTTTGGTGTAAGGTTCACTCAGAACTTTATGAAGTTTGACATAAACAACATGCGGCTCCTTTTAGCCCCGCCCCCTCTGGTAGCTGCACAACAGGTATCATTAACCAGCAGCCATTTTGAAGCCCTTAGCAAGTCGCTAACTGTGTCATTTACACAACACAGAGCAGGCTGAGGTTCACTAAGTGCAGGCTTTGTCGTCTGTCGTTTGAACTCAGGGGACAGTGAACGCACCACGTGGACCACAGAACCAGAACCAGCGTTAAACATTCAGATCTGTGGTTAGAAGTGACAGATGAATCAGTATCAGTGAAGTGAAGACATATTTAATGATCACCGTGTCAATATATCACAAGTTAAACTCAGCTCCGTCTCCTGGTCGCTGATTCGGCCTCGACCTCGACACGCTGACCCGACCTGGTGACCCCTGAACCAGAAACCTGCTTCTTTAGCACACAGAGTGTTAGCAGGCAGGTTAGCTAACACCGATACCTCTGACCCTTGTTCAACTCATTTAACAAGGACAGAGGCAGCAGATCAGAAGTTTGATTTCAGCGAAAGCAGAAATATGAAATTGTAAATTCATGTGATTCAGATGTTCAGTAGAGACGTCTCAGTCTGACTGAATCAGAGCAGCTGTTGTTGTGGCTGCTGCTCTTCTCTCCACTTCACTGTAACTTGTGGTATTTGCTGCGTTCAGTTCGAGGCGGATTTGAGTTAATGGGGTTTAAGATCTTTTCTTCTGGTGAATGAGGAGTCGTTGTGCAGAATTCCTGGCCTGACAAGGCGAGTGGAGCTGCAGGCCAGGTCTGGACCTTCACTGCAGCTTTAATTGGAGACTCCTGCTGAACTCTGTTTGATCCAATCTGAACCAGCAGCCGACCTTCAGCCGGCGCTCAGACCTCCACAGTTTTAAAACAAGTTCACATCCACCTTCTTCTTCTTCTTCTTCTTCTTCTGCTTCTGCTGTGACACCTTTAATTTAACCTGGGAACACACTGAGTGCAGGAGTCCTGAAGTCTGAACTGGTCCTCGTCCTTGTCATCAGTACAATGCACAACAAGTGTGTCACAGTTGTTTGTGCTTTGTTTGTTTGAATGTGTTTACTTCAGTTGCAGTGTTTTGGCCCCTCGGGGGCCACCGTACATAAGCATTAGATCCACCTCATCATTAGACCTCATAATTATATGACTTTTATTTTGAAGCTCTCTCATTGTGACACAATACGAAGTGGTAAGTGAGAATCTGCCTTGTAATTTTCTCATAACTGAAATATTTCCACGTTACTGTGACAGTGAGATTCTGTCAGAACAAACTCAGACACTCATTATTATTAGTTTCCTGTTTGAATAAGAGAAGAAGAAAATGCTCAACATCAGCGATGAGATACTAAGTGATCGTTTTAGATCATAATAAAACGACACTAAACCACAGTCTGAATCTTCATTAAAAGAAATAAGAACCGAACAAGAACCGGATCCACAGGAATGTTTTTGGCATCTGGTCCTTCATTAACAAACCTTCTCCACTTCCTGTTCCAGATTAACACCAATGGATTCGTGGCCGTGGTCGCTCCCCCGGCTGAGACGGAGTACTTGGGGAAGATGCCGGCCAATTTCAAATGATGGCTGCCCTGCTGGGAGACCTGGACAACAGTGACGGCCGGGGAAGGTCTTCTTCAGGGAGGACAGCAGCCCGGACGTCCTGAGACGAGCCCGTCAACACGTCAGACAGGCTTTCCCCAGAGACGAGGAGGTGGAGCCTCACAGCACCCTCATCGTCACCTGGCTGGACATGGCCGCCCAGGGGACGTCTGGACGAGGAGATGGAGTGGACGTCAAGGTGAGCCCTGTTCCTGCCCAGTACATATTTCCATGTTAATAACCAACTTCTCTGATCACGTCTCTGTCAAAGTTCAGTGCTGGTGTTTGGTGGCGACCCAGGACCACAAGGACCAGAACTAAGACCTGCTCCTGAACAACATCTGACTTGTCCTTTCAGAGAAACACCTTCCGCTGGTTGTGGCCTTCATGCCGTCCTCCTCCTGCGCCATCCTGTTGTACCCCAGAGATGGTCTGCAGTTCCTCTCCACGTCAGTGGGTGGTGAGGAGAAGCTGCTGGAGGCCGGCTTCAATGAAGCCTGGTGTCGGGCTGGTTCTGGAACACCAAACAGGGGACGTACTTCAAAACCACCACTGATGACGAGGCCTCCATCCAGGAACTTACTGAGTATGAAGCTTTGTTTACAGCGGTTCACAGAATACTGACTTATGCTGCTCTTGTAGTTTGAACGAGTGACGTTTCAATGTTAATGTCAAATTACACATTGGATGTTTGGTGTATAACTAATACACAGTTCTTCCCCAGTATTACACTTCATGGGGTGAAACTGGTAACATCAGACATGACATAACAACAGAGTTGACCCATGTTTTGCTCTGTCTTACACCCATGGAAAAACGCAAGGGTCAAGTGCACTGACCCTGATGACCCTGATGACACTGACTCTTCTTTCTTGTCTCAAACCAGAAAAACAAACTCTGGACAAAGAGGAGTTTGGGTGTATGAGATCGGTGCCTCGCCCGTCTTCCTCTCCATCACACCTGGAATGGTCTCTAATCCTTCTGAGGGGGCGATCGAGCCCACCGAACCTCCTGTGACCACACAACCGCCTGTGACCATGTTGCCAAGGCAACCTGACGAGGAGCAGGAGGTGGATTTCTCAGTCTTTGAGTCTCAGGTGACGACAACAGCTGAAGCTGCACCAGAGGACGAGGAAGTGTTTCCAACAGAGGCTCCCAGTGAGTACAGGCCAGGTTACCCAGAAGCTGAGACCACCACACCTGGGTATGCTGAACCAGAGGACAAAGAGCCGGATTATGAGGAACCAGACCAGTTTGAGCCTGAATACCCTGAATCTGAAACTGTCACACCAACATACACCAGCCCTGAAACAGCTCCACCAAGACCCCCAGACCAGCCTGAGCCGAGATACCCCATCACTGAGCCTTTTCAACCAAGATACACCATCCCTGCACCTGAGGAACCTAGATACTCTCCAGTACAGCCACAGTATCCTGACCCTGATCCAGTCCAACCTCGGTACACCAACCCTCAGCCTGTCCAGCCAGTGCCACCTCATTCCCAGCCCCAGCACCCCCAAATCGTTGTGGTGGATGAGGACGAGGATCTGGATGTGAACGGTAAGTGACCAAGCCTCGGTCGAAGCGTTGACGTCTCGTCTGTTCCTGTCCAGAGCTTCTGTTGAATCCCTTTGTTCTTTGGTTCTTTTCCAGTGTTTGCGTACAATTTGGAGACATGTGCCCACAACAGGCACAAATGCTCATCTTTCGCCGACTGCCGCGATTACAGCAACGGGTACTGCTGCCACTGTAAACCTGGTTTCTACGGTAACGGGAAGGACTGTGTTGCAGAAGGTGGGAAGTGTTTTCGGTGTTTCTTGTCATCACAGCATCAACACAACGTCTAACCCTCTGATACAACTTCTCCCCTGCTGTCCAGGTAAACCACAGAGGATGAATGGAAAGGTGAACGGTCGAGTGTTTGTAGGGAACTCTCCGTCACCTATAGAGCTCGTTAACAATGACTTGCACTCATACGTGGTGGCCAATGACGGACGGGCCTACGTGGCCATCAGCAGCATCCCCAAAGGTGTGGGTCCCTCCTTGCAGCCGCTGTCCTCCCTGGGCGGAGTCATCGGCTGGGCCTTCGCCCTGGAACAGCCGGGCTACGAGAACGGCTTCAGTCTGATTGGTGAGGAAACGTGTAGTAAATGCTGTCTGGTACCAAACGGCTGACTCTGAGCCATTAGCATTGCTTCCTTAAGAGGCTGGTGATGAACTGCTGGTGTTTCGTGTCCATGCAGGAGGCGAGTTTTCCCGGCAGGCTGAGGTTATCTTCCAGCCTGGAAATGAGCGCCTGAGCATAAAGCAACAGTTCAAAGGTATCGACGAGCACGACCACCTGGTGGTGAGCACTGAGATGGAGGGACGGGTTCCTTCCATCCAGCCTGGATCCTCGGTCCAGATCAACCCATACAAAGAGATCTACCAGTACGACAGAAACTGTGAGTGAAACTGTGAGTAAACTGGTGCAGCAGGAATCTGCTGAGCTGAGACATTCATGGTTGTCTTCCTGCTTCCAGTGATCACGTCCTCCTCCAACCGCGACTACACCATCACCTCCCCCGACGGCACCGTAGAGACCAGGAGCTACCAGTGGCGTCAGACCATCACCTTCCAGAGCTGCCCACACGACGAGGCCACCAGGGTGGCGCCGTCCACCCAGCAGCTCAGCGTGGACCAGATCTTCGTGATGTTTGACTCCGACAACCTTCTGATCCGCTACGCCATGAGCAACAAGATCGGCTCCGTCCACAGTGAGTTTGAAAACCTTCTCAGACACTGACTGGAGATATGACAAGGAGCAGAACCAAGACATGATGTAAAGATTTCTGATCAATATGTGTGATTCTGTCAATGAGAGAGGGACAGTGGTTCATAACAAGGTCGTTTGTGTCGTGTTCCCATTTTTACTTGAACCTGTGTTAGTGGTGACAACAATGGAGGCCGATCACTGTCAAGAATTGATTGCATTGCATTGATCAGTTGATCGGTTGCTTCAATGGTTGTGGGAAAACGTTGGACAGTTAGTTGGACATAAACAAGACATCTGGACATTTTGGACACATTTTCTGACGTTTTATTGACAAAACATTTAGCCCGTTTTGGGCTTCCACACGTTTCTGTTCAGACTTTCTGACAGAAGTGGTTTGAAGGTTTGAAGTCCTTCTAACAGAGACATGGGTGTCTCCTGGTCGTCTGTCAGGACGCTCAGATTCAGAGTGAAGCCATTTGTTGTTGCTCAGAGGAATGCTCTGAAACGAGCCTCCTTCAGAGCGGCGCTGGTGTTTGCAGTGCAGCATCAAAGGAAGATCAACAGTGATCTGTTGGTAGCGGCTGTATTTCCTCAGCTGCAGGCTGCAGAGGCGCAGAGAGCGTTGGCAGGGGGTAAAGGTCAGGGGGGGAGGTCGTGGAGATACCAACCTCCAGCCCACAGCAGGGGCGACACCAGGGCATCAGGATGACCCTTTTTTTTCTTGATTAAAAGGCGGGTTAAAGGTAAACGAGCAGGTGGGGCGGTGGACGAGACGCCTGGGGCTCAGAGTCACATAAACAAACAGCACTCAGCTGGAGGCAGCTGCCAGAAACATCTGGCTCGTGTTTCCTGTGAGGAGGAAACTTCAAACATGGAGGTCCAACGTTCAGCTGCATGATGGGAACAAGAGGACGCTTTGGTTTCTCCCAGAAGAGTCAGTGGTTCTGTGAAACGACTGATCAACGAACCGAAGCTGCAGCTGACCATCAGATTAATCATCAAAATATTGATATTACAATAGAAAACACTGCGGACGAGCTGGACTCACTGTTACACACTGTTACACACTGTTACACACTGTTACACACTGGTACACACTGTTACACACTGTTACACACTCACTCGTCTCAGACCTGGGACCAGTTTTAACGTGTGACTTTCTGTCTGACAGGTACTCTCCCGGAGCAGAACCCGTGTTTCACCGGCCGACATGGCTGCGACATCAACGCCATGTGCAGACCAGGAGAAGGCCTCCAGTTCACCTGTGAATGTGCCTCTGGTTTCTATGGAGATGGACGCTACTGCCATGGTAACGAAACCTCACATCACACATTGTGGGGACAGAAATGTAGTAAAATAATTAGATGTAGCTTGAAATCTCAGTCGTGTCTGTTTTGGTGCCTTTTTAGTCAAATCTTCAACTTCAACAACATGGATGCTAACAGATGTTTCAATGAGCTTGTTGTGGGTTCTGTTAATGCTACATAGCCAAAGTTAGCATTAACCAGCGCTAACGCTAATGCTTGTCTCTGTCACATCTCTATCTGCTCGAGTTAGCATGCTAACTACCTAGCCCTGGCACATGTACTGAAGATAGCATGCTAACCAGCTAGCTCCGACTGGTCCATGATGTTAGCAAACTAAACAGCTAGCCGCCGCCCCATTACTGGTGTTAGCATGCTACCCAGCTAGCCCCGGCCTGTCTTGACACTTTTAACTCACAATAGCATCAAGCTAACAATTCATCTCAGTATAAAGTGAGCAGTTCCAGGTGAGACGCAGGTGTTGTAGCCTTCTCAGAGTCCAATCAGGTGGTCTAACCTCTGTGAACATTCACCTGCATGTTGGCGTCATGTCGACAGATGTGGACGAGTGCAGGGAGACGCCTCACGTCTGTGGAGTTAACGCTGAGTGCACGAACCTGCCGGGAACTTTCCGCTGTGAGTGTCTGAACGGCTTCGTGTTCGCCAGCGACGGAAAGACCTGCATTGGTATGTTCAAGTGTGTGTGTGTGTGTGTGTGTGTGTGTGTGTGTGTGTGTGTGTGTGTGTGGACAGCTGTGTGGGTGGGTGGGTGGAGTGTATCGTTCCTGTGTGTGAGGCTTTGTCTGAGGAGCCTCTTGTTGTACAGATGTTGTAAAAGTCCCAGAGAGACTTCAACAATCAAGGTTTTTGTCTGAGTGAGACTGAGGCTGGATCAGCGGAGACTCCGGACAGGAAACAGGACTCATATGAACACACGCCCAGAACCAGAACCACTGTTTGTGCAGCTCAGTGGTCTCATTGATGTTGGCTGGCTGTCATGTACGGTGGCCCAGAAGTGCACAAGACAACATTTCACTTTCAGAAATATCTGGTTGCAGAGATTCTTATAACACATGATACTGATGTCAACACAGTTCACTTCCACGTCTAGAAACGATATCTTATCTTGACAGGGAACATTGCAACAACAAAGCATTGTGGGAAAAATATGTCAGCTGTGGTTCTGTCAGGAAGCTTCATGAGTTTAACGTGAGTGAATGAATGAGTGAATGAATGAGTGAATGGATGAGTGGATGAGTGGATGAGTGCATGGCCGACCCTGGGCTGTGTTGATGATGTTCTGTGGCTCTGCAGGGGAGAACCGACCCGTGGATCACTGTCAGAGAGGAAGTCACGACTGCGACGCCCCTGAACGAGCGCTGTGCAGCTACACCGGAGGCTCCGCCTACCTCTGCTCCTGCCGGCCGGGCTTCCAGGGCGACGGCCGGGTGTGTCGGGGTGAGCGAGTGTGTTTGTGTGTTTGTGTGTCTGCGGACCTTGGGTCGATCTCTGGTGTTATGACTTACCGATATCAGTGTGTGTGTGTGTGTGAGTGTGTGTGTGTGTGTGTGTGTGTGTGTGTGTGTGTGTGTGTGTGTGTGTGTGTTTTCTTTGTCTGAAGATAAAAGCTGAAGTTCTTGTGCCACATTGATCCAAGTCACAGACTCAACAAGAAGCTAAAACTCAGTGAAACATAGCAGGTCACAGTCAGTTCAAGTTGGTCTCCCCCTCCTCTTCATCCTCCTCCTCTTCACCCTCCATTTCTCCCTCCTCCTCTTCATCCTCCTCCTCTTCACCCTCCATTTCTCTCTCCTCCTCTTCATCCTCCTCTTCACCCTCCTCCTCCTCTTCATCCTCTTCATCCTCTTCACATCACATCACGTCACATTAACTCTGTAAATGTAAATCTATTGAAGCAGTAAAATGCTGAGTCATGTTGAGCTGATGGTGAGTTCAGGTAAACTGGGACAGTGGATGAGACACCTGCAGCTCCGTTTCTATAGAAACCTGTTGATTTCACCTGTACCTGTGTCTGTAGTGTCTGTGCTGCAGCTACAGACTGATGATGCTGGGCCGTCTCCATGGAGACGTCATGTGATGTAAAACACACTCACTCTTGTGAACGCAGCTCAGCTTCATGTGATAAATGAGGGACGTTCATCACAACAGGCTCATGTACAACACTGTATGAAGACATGTCATATAAATGTATGTGGTTTGACTCAGTGAAAAAACGTGCGCTCTTGAAACCGTTCCCCAGAGAAACGCTGAGCGCTCAGGTGTCGCTCACGGATTTACCTTCGCAGCCTTTAACTCGGACTGTTGGTCATAAAACACAGACACAGACCAGAAGAGTGACAGACACACAGTCAGTCTGAACTCAGCTCTGCGGCCCCTGGGGGACAGGAAATGCCTCCACCTGGACAGGAAGTGCAGATCCCTGCCCGACAGCTGTGCAGCTCATCTCTTGTACATACATGTTCCTCCCTCCTCCTCCTCCTCCTCCTCCTCCTCCTGGGCTCGGCTCCAGACTGTGGACGGTGAAGAATGTTCCTGCAGCTGGACGTGAGCCTCGGTCCACGGCGCTCGGCCACAAAGCCGCTGATTAAACCGTGTCCAGTGTCAGTTCACTGAAGCTGCTGAGAAAGAGACGATCAGGTCCACTGTGGACATGTGATACACAACTGTGATGGAAACAATATTTAACTGAAGTTCATTTCTGGACTTTTTCTCAGGTCATAAAATAAACCAAGAAACTGAGCTGCTGCTGCGTCGATGGGAAAGTGCTGCAGCTTTAGCTTTAGCTGCTGAAGCTAAACTCAGAGGTTTAGGATCTTTGTGGACGGTGACGGACAAACAGTAGAGACAGTAGAAAAAATAATAGTGACTCTTACAATAACTTATAATATTTGTTGTTATTAACTGCACATATGCTGTGTTTAGTGCTAGTTAGCAAGTTAGCATGCTAACGCTAAGATGGTGAACAAGGTAAACATTACATTTACTGAACATCAACATGCTATCATCGCCAGTGCAAGTATGTTAGCACACGGATGTTAGCATTTAGCTGCTAACAGAGCTGCTAGCATCACTGTTCCCTGAAGTCCACTGAATCCCAGACGTCAAGTCCTGAAGAAGCTAACGATTAGCTGTTAGCTCGAGCTGGTGTTTTCAAAATCGCTCCTGTGATGCAGTTTTTACTGGAAATGTTTAAAATTCATTTCATTGGATGTTGAAGTTGGTTTCTATGGTGATTCATGTTATGTCTCCAGACAAACATCTGCAGCTTCACCACTGACTCGTCCTCTCTCTCTCTGTGTCCAGATGTGGACGAGTGTCAACAGGATCCATGTCACCGCGACGCGCTCTGCTCCAACACACAGGGCTCCTACAGCTGCCGGTGTCATCCTGGTTTCCATGGCGACGGATTCCAGTGCAGCCCTGAGTCCACAGGTAGGTGACATCTACACACCTGAGGGAGAGCAGGAAGGTGAAGGTACGGTGGCTCGGCAGGGTCAAAACACTGACGCTGTGTTTCTGGGGACACAGTAAAGTGAGGGACCAGGCTAAAGGCTAATGCTAAGCTGACGTGATATTGACGTTCTAATAAACCACTTTATTGTGTCCCCACACTGGTCCCTCGCTTTATTGTGTCCCCCAGAAACACGTGTGTTGAGTTGTGCGATTGTGTCTCTGCATGTGTTGTCTCAGTCTGCTCTGTGCTGAGCCCTCAGGGCCACCGTATGACAGCGCCGAGCCAAAGGATGTGGGAGTGTAAGACTCAACAAACATGTGAGGCTGCGTTCACTGACAGACAGAATAATTACCTGTCTGGTCCCGACGAGCCGGTGACTGAAGACGAAGCCGCGGCGCAGGTGACGCTTCACCTGAGACGATGTCGAAACCCAAACACGTTCGTTCTGTGATGAATTAAACTGAAAGATTTCAACACACGTTTTTAACAGAAGAAAATAACAACAACAACAACAACAACAAAGGCTGAGTGACATCACAACGCAGCATGGGATCATGGGAGCTGCTGTCTTCAGTGTCTCTGATTAAAACTATTTCAACCATCAGAGACAAACACACTGTCACATGACCTGAGAGGATGTGATGTCATCAACAGGTGACCAATGAAACGACTGCTCTTTAAGAACTGATGGAATCATGTGTCATGTTCAGAGTCTGAGTTCAAACTAAACGCGACACTTTAGACCAGACTTCCTCTCTTATGCTTTTATTTTGTTCAACTCTGAAGTCCCCTCCCTCCTTGTTGTTGCTGTTGTTGTTGTTGTTGTGCTGCAGCTGTGGCGGCGTCGGCCCACAGCTGCAGCCTCCTCACTGATTCCAGGTGTCAGCAGTGGGGAGTTAATCACAGCTTCGCTGCTCCAAACCAAAGTTTTGTCATATTTTCATGCTCTTTTATGACGGCGCCCTGAAAACCATCATTTTCTGTCCCTTGTCAAAACTTGTCGCAGCGTCTCTGCCGCCGTCAGCAGCTCTGTCTCCTTTGTCTCTTTGATCCCCCCCCCCCCCCTCTCACAGGGGTCCTCCCGCTCCTTGTGGTTTAGTCTGTGGCTGATTGTCGGCAGCCGACGCCATGTCAGACTGCACTGTTATGGCTGCTCTGCGGTCTCATCGACGCCCTTGAGGATAACAGAGCGTGACGGAGTGGCGGCTCCAGATGTGGCCGTGGCCCCTGGACGTGACCACAGAGACGTCTCTAATCTGTGTTTGTCTCCTCAGCCACATGTTTGTCTGCAGCTGCCACGTACTGAGCCCTGTCTGTTCACAACACTGTAAATAAAGTTCATTCAAAGCAGCAGCTCATCAGAAAGGAAAAGGCAACCAGTGACTGTTTATTATTGATTATCAGGGATTCGCCTTAAATGTGTCACGTCACTGTCTGTTGTATTTGGTAAGTTGTGTAGCAGAGATCTTCACACTGACGACTCTGTAGATGTCTCACTCTGACTGTTATTCTGTCCTCAGAGCGGGAGAAGACTCCATGTGAGCATCAGAGAGAGAGCGCTCAGGCCGCCGCCGCCACCGGCTCCGGCTTCTTCTCCTTCTTCCGTCCTCGTCCGGCCGTCGGTCAGTACGTCCCTCAGTGCGACGAGCACGGAGCCTACGAGCCCACGCAGTGTCACGTCAGCATCGGACAGTGCTGGTGTGTGGACGCCAACGGGCAGGAGGTCCCCAACACCCGCACCGGGCCCGGCAGCACTCCTCTATGTGAGTCCGCTCAGGGTTAACACAGTTGACCTTACATGAACCCTGAACAATGAGTCAATGACTTCCCTCCTGTGCAGGTATTAACCAGGTGGTGACCCCTCCTCCTCCCGTTGGTCCAACGCCGCGGCCCGATGTTCACCCCGTCGCTCCGGGAACACACCTGCTGTTCGCTCAGAGCGGGAAAATCGAGCAGGTTCCTCTGGATGGATACAACATCAAGAAGGAAGAGGCCAAACCTCTGCTGCACATCCCCGTAAGACCGACACACCTGAACACACCTGGAACACACCTGGAACACACCTGGACACGTCCAGGTCCTGGATGCTCTGTGTTAACTGAGAAAATACAGGGAACAGGAAGCTGGTTTAATGTTCACCTTAGTAGCTTAGCATGTTAGCATGGTGGTATTTGATAATTAGCATGGAGCTCAAAGTCCAGCTGAGACTAAGGGAAATGAAACAGACAAACCATGCTGTTTCCTTTCCTCGTGCTAAGCTAGGCTAAGTAAGGCTACCTAGTTTAGCCGTCATGCAGGGAAAAGCACCTTAAGACTCACCTGATCCCGGCTGCAGGTGAGTCCTCAGAGCTGCTGTTGTTGTAGAAGCAGGTTGTTTTGCTAACACCATCCTACATTTGTATTGATTAGCTCAGAGTGCTAACTGATCAGCAGTGAGGTGATTTGTCTGGAGCTCCAGATGTAAAACGTTGAGATCTTGGGACGTGGTGATGAAGATGATTCTTGGCTCCTTCCTGTTTGTATGTAAAGACGTGGATGAACATGAGAGTCGCACACTGTCACTGTTCATCATGAATCGAGCGTTGGCGCCTGAAACAATCCTCCGTTTGTTCTGCAGCACATTTCAGCATCAGAGCTCTTTTCTCCTCTGATGAAGTCCATAAATCTGCAGCTACTTCAGCCCAACTTCACACAAAAGACTCTTTGACAACGTCTCCAGATGAATGAAAGCGTCTGTCTCCCCTCGTGTCTCCTCTCAGGACCGGGTGGTGATCGCCGTGGCCTACGACTGCGTGGAGAAGACGGTGTACTGGACTGACATCACCGGGCCGGCGATCAGCAAGGCCAGTGTGAGCGGAGGAGACGTCGTCCCGGTCGTGACTCAAGGTACAGACGTCACCGTGATGTAGAAACAGGTAAACTGTGAATGTGAATAAAGATGGACGCCAGGTTTCTGAGGCTCAGAGTGAAGCTGCTCCACCGGCACCATCTTGGCAGCGCCTGACCCCGCCTCCTACCTCCCAGATCATCCAAATATGGTCAAAGAGGTGGTACGAGACAGGAGATCGAGTCAGATGCTCAGTTTTCAGTGTGAAAATAAAAATCTCTCCTGAAGTACCTGAGTCGGCGTGTGACCTGAACCTTCTGTGTTCAGAGCTGCAGAGTCCTGAAGGCGTCGCCATCGACCACGTGTCCCGCCTCCTCTTCTGGACCGACTCCATGAAGGACACGGTGGAGGTCTCGAAGCTGGACGGCAGCCAGCGTCGGGTCCTGTTCGACACGGACCTGGTGAACCCTCGGCCCATCGTCACCAACCCGTCGTACGGGTGAGTGAGTCGACTGATGATTCCTGACGATGGCGTCGTGCGAGCGGTTTCAGACACATTGTTCTAACTGGTGTGGTTCTGTTGGTTTCAGGCGGCTGTACTGGGCAGACTGGAACAGAGACGGGCCTAAAATTGAGATGTCCAACATGGACGGGACAGACCGGAGCATCCTGGTGAAAGACGACCTGGGGCTTCCCAACGGTCTGACCTTTGACCCCGACAACCAGCAGCTGTGTTGGGCCGACGCAGGTCAGAGAGAGTAAAACCTCATGTGAGAGCTGCTGCTGCTGGAGGTGACTTACTGACGGAGCTTCTCCCTCGTTCTGTAGGAACCCGTGTGGTGGAGTGTATGGATCCGCACCGCCGGCTGAGGAAGCGCGTCGTGGAGGGAGTCCACTATCCCTTCGCTCTGGTGTCGTTCGGACGGAACCTGTACTACACCGACTGGAGGAGGTACGAGCTCACGCGTCAGGTTAAGCTTCTGTTAATCGTTTTACGTGACGTCACGTCTGTGTGTCGTCAACAGGGAGGCCGTGGTCGCTGTGGACCGTCACACGGAGAAAGAGACGGATGAGTTCCTGCCACAGAAACGCTCTCGGCTGTACGGCATCACCACGGCAACCACACAATGTCCGCAAGGTACGAGTCGCTTCGATCTACCCTTCAGTCTGTCCGAGCAATTTGTTGATCAGTAGAAGACTGGAAAGAACAGGCTTAGCCTAGCTTAGCATAAAGACTGGAGGCAGATGGGAACCATTAGCCTGTGGTCCAGGTCCAGGTCCAGGTTCAGGTTCAGGTTCAGGTCCAGGTCCAGGTCCAGGTTCAGGTTCAGGTCTAGGTTACCTGGTCAGTGATGCTGTTTGATAAGTATAAATCTCAGATCAATCTATTGATAAATAATGAAAGGAACAGTCACATCCTGTTCCTGGTGGTTGCGGTCGCCGCCCACTGGCTGTGGTGGACCAGCGCTGACCAGACTGTGACCAGCCTCTGGTCTCTGTGCTTCTGAGTCAGGTGATTGAAGGTTGACTTGAATCTTCACTGATCGTCTGTAGAATCAAACTGACGCAGCAGCATGAAGGGAAACGACCAGGTGGACGGCGTTCACCTGTCGACACCTTTATGGTTCGATTCCCGTCCTGAACACACGTTGAGTGTGTTTGTTCAGTGGTGAAAGTGAGTGGATGAGTGAGAGAGGCTGGCGGCCCTGTGGCCCAGTGGGCGGAGAAACGTTCTCCCTGAGTGTAGTAATTGATTCCAGATGTGTAGAACATGTGGATGGATATAAGCGTGGGAACTCTGTGCTGAGGCCAGCTGTGACTCACATCTGGCCCTGGGCCCTGAACCTACAGCGGCCTGATCCTCTGCTTCCTGTGGCTGCGGCGTGAACTCTGATCCTGCTGCAGCTGTTCACCATGGACGATGACAAAGAGTTTAGGGGGCGTGGCCTAGTGTCATTGTTATGTCATTGTTGTGCTGAGTTCGTTCTTTACTGACGCTGTTAAATGCTGAGCTGGGGCGGTCCTTCAGTGGAGTGGGCGGTCCCTCAGTGGAGTGGGCGGTCCTTCAGTGGAGTGGGCGGTCCTTCAGAGGCAGCAAGCTCACTGAGAGCCTTACTGAGAATATCAGAGCCTGTGATACAGTAAGAAAATTGATCTGATTTGCAGGAGCACCTCAGTATTGAACTCCTCTCCTCTCCTCTCCTCCCCTCTCCTCTCTTCTCCTCTCCTCCCCCTCCCCTCTCCTCCCCTCTCCCCCCTCTCCTCTCCTCTCCTCCTCTTCAGCCTATAACTACTGTGCCAACAACGGCGGCTGCTCTCACCTGTGTCTGCCGCGGCTTGGCGGCTTCACCTGTCGTTGCCCGGACAGCGCCACAGATCGCTGCGAGGAGAGGAGCCAATGAGTGAATGATAACGCTGTCGCCGCGGGAACAGGAGAAAGACAAAACACACTTAACAGAATTGTTGTACGTTTGTTACTTGAACTGGGCGTTGGTCTGATGTTTCACTGTCGCCGTCGTGTCCACGTCTCTTCAGGTGAAGTGACGAACGTCGGCCTCGTTACTGATGAGTCCAGATTTGGTTTCTGATCTTTCTGTGTTTGTGATTTGACGCCTGGTTTTTTAGTTTCACTCCAAAATGAGAAAAACGTGACTAAACACACAAACAGGGATTTTTTTACTCTACAGACGGCAGGAAGTGAAAACTCAGATAAAACTTCAAAGCTTCAGGTTGTTTACAGCGACTTTAACGTCCAGCTCTTACTGAGACAATCACTTCATGATGAAAATGACGAATGTGAAGAAACTTTCCCACGAGAACGTTATTGATCGTATTGATCAGGTTTCAGTGCAGAAGAATTCACCAAAAGAGCAGAGGAAACGTCACCAGCAGCTTTTCCTTCCTGTTTGGTGAATCACTGATCATGTGACACGTGTTGTAGCCTCATATATTCATTAGAGTAGTTTGTTCATTATTTTAAAGTTTTTTTTTAAATCCTCTCCTGAACCGAGACGTTTGTTCAGTGAACGTCTCACTGTGACTTCATCAAGGGCCAAAAACATTTTAATACTTAATACAACATTTTTAATCTGATAAAACTCAAACTGTATTTTTATATGAACGTGTAAATAATGACATGATGCAGATGATGTTCTGGTCTCTGTTTATGGTGCTGATGTCAACCTGAGATCTACCTGATGATGATGATGATGATGATGATGATGATGATGAAGGTGTGCAGTTGTCTGGTTGTAGCTCTGACTCATATGAACTTGGATTAGTTTCAGTCTCTGATGTAAAGATTGTGTTTTCATAAAGAATGAAAAGTTTAAAGAGGAAAATTTGAAGAAACACCAATAATCCTGAGGTATGGAAGTTCATCACTGACAATGTTCACCATGTGTCACTTGGAACAATTGATTTGCAGTGAAGTTTTTTCATAAATATTCAAATGTAGTTTTATAGTTTTTTTTTTTTTAAACTAAAACTTTTAATTTGGTTTTTACATTTTGAATTTTGTCAGTTTGAGCCTCCGTACTGCGTCTCAAAGGTGATTGGAATGATGACTTCACTTTTTGTTTTTGTCTCAGTCAGTTGGAAACATTGTCTGGTTCTGATCACTGATCAGTTCAGTTCCATCACACACTGTTAACACAGCAAACAGCGATGTCACCAATCTGCTTTGATAATCAGACTGAATACTGTTTTGATGATGGTGAGCTGTCGTCATGGCGACACCAGTGTTGAAGGTGGAGATGAGGGTGAAACAGAAACTCAGCTCAGGTTTAGATCTTCTTTCAGTTTTTCAGGGAGGACCAGGACACACACACACACACACACACTGTGTTGAAGGTGGGTCAGTGATGTTTGGTCTGTAACAGGAAGTACTGACAGGAAGTGTCTGTACTGAGCATCAGCCAAAGAGAAAACAGTAACAGCCTCAATAAACCTTTTCTACATACAACAGTCTGCTGTGTTACATTGGACATATGTGTGTGTGTGTGTGTGTGTGTGTTCATATTTTTATACATTTTTCACTCACTTTTATACATTTTTACTCAAAGTTTTACTCACATATCTAGACATTTTTCACTTATAAATTGTTTTCTCACTTTTATACATTTTCACTCACACTTTTATACATTTTCACTCACAATTTTAAACATTTTTCATTAACACTTTTATACATTTTTACCAACATTTTCACTCACATTTTTATACATTTTCACTCGTACATTTACACATTTTTCATTCACACTTTTATACATTTTCACTCACATTTTTATACATTTTTCACCCACTTTTATTCATTTTCGCTCACATTTATACATTTTCGCTCACATTTAAACAATTTCACTCACATTTACACATTGTGCACCCACTTTTATACATTTTTCAGTCACATTTTTATACATTTTCTCTAACATTTCTATACATTTTCACTCACACTTTCATACATTTTCACACAATTTTATACATTTTTACTTATATTTTTATACATTTTCACTGACATTTTCACTCGCATTTTCTACATTTTTCACACATTTATAAATTTTTACTCACATTTTTATACATTTTCACTCACATTTTCTATATTTTTCATCCACTTTTATACATTCTTCAGTAACACTTTCATACATTTTCACTCATTTTTATACATTTTTCACTCACAATTTTAAACATTTTTCACCCACTTTTATATATTTTTCACTCACAATTTTAAACATTTTTCACCCATTTTTATACATTTTCACTCACACTTTTATACATTTTTGCTCACATTTAAACAATTTCACCCACATTTATACAATTTTCATCTCAATTACATTTTTCACTCACACTTTTATAAATTTTTAACACACTTTTATACATTTTTAGTCACATTTTCACTCACATTTTTATACATTTTCACTCACACTTTCATACATTTTCACACAATTTTATACATTTTTATTTATATTTTTATACATTTTCACTCACATTTTCTATATTTTTCATCCACTTTTATACATTCTTCAATAACACTTTTAAACATTTTCACTCACTTTTATACATTTTTCACTCACAATTTTAAACATTTTTCACCCACTTTTATACATTTTCACTCACTTTTATACATTTTTCACTCACAATTTTAAACATTTTTCACCCACTTTTATACATTTTTCACTCATAATTTTAAACATTTTTCACCCACTTTTATACATTTTCACTCACTTTTATAAATTTTTACTCACATTTTTATACATTGTCACTCAGACTTTTAAAAAATTTTGTATAAAAATGTATAAAAGTGTGAGTGAAAATGTATAAAAGTGGGTGAAAAATGTAAAAAAAATGTGAGTGAAAAATGTTTAAAAGTCTGAGTGACAATTTATAAAAGTCGAGTGAAAATGTATAAAAATGTGAGAGAAAAATGTGTAAATGTGTGAGTGATAATGTATAAAAATGTGAGTGAAAATGTATAAAATCTTGTGAAAATGCATAAAAGTGTGAGTGAAAAATGTTTAAAATTGTGAGTGAAAAATATATAAAAGTGAGTGAAAATGTATAAATTTTGAGTGAAAATGTGAGTGAAATTGTATAAGAGTGAAAATGTATAGAATTGTGATTGAAAAATGTTTAAATGTGTGAGTGAAAAATGTATAAAAGTGAGTGAAAATGTATAAAAGTGTGAATGAAAAATGTGTAAATGTGTGAGTGAAAATATATAAAAATGTGATTGAAAAATGTGTAAATGTGTGAGTGAAAATGTATAAAAATATGAGAGAAAAATGTATAAAAATGTGAGTGAAAAATGTTTAAATTGTGAGTGAAATATGTTTAAAATTGTAAGTGAAAAATGTACAAAAGTGTGTGAAAATGTATGAAAATGTGAGTGAAAACATAAGAATGTATAAAATCGTGTGAAAATGTATTAAAGTGCGAGTTAAAAATTTAAAAAATTGTGAGTGAAAAATGTATAAAAGCGTGAATGAAAAATGTCTAAATGTGAGTGACATTGTATAAAAATGTGATTGAAAATGTGAATAAAAATATATAAAATTGTGAAAATGTATAAAAGTGTGAGTGAAAATGTGAGTAAAAATGTATAATAGTGTGAAAATGTATAAAAGTGAGTGAAAATGTATAGAAGTGTGAGTGAAAATTTATAAAATTGTGAATAAAAAATGTTTAAAATTGTTAGTGAAAAATGTATAAAAGTGTTTGAGAATGTATAAAAGTGTGAGTGAAAAATGTTTAAATTTGTGAGTGAAAATTGTATAAATATGAGTGAAAATGTATAAAACTTGGTGAAAAATGTATAAAAATGTGAGTGAAAATGTATAAAAGTGAGTGAAAACGTGTGTGTAAGGAGGAGAACATATATGTGTACGAGGGCCAGAGTGAATTATGTCTTGTGCAGCTCCTGATAAGCTTCTGTTGGAATTCAACAAACACTGGAAGGAAACGATTGCGAAACATGTGGAGATGCTGTTTTATTGAGAAATTTCTGCATGATCTGTATATGTACACACACACACACACACACACACACACACACACCCATAAAGTAAAAGTTCCACACACACACAGTAGTAAGGCAGTAAT
Organism: Caranx melampygus; assembly: GCA_019059645.1. NCBI lineage: Eukaryota > Metazoa > Chordata > Actinopteri > Carangiformes > Carangidae > Caranx > Caranx melampygus. The sequence continues at coordinate 71,352 of JAFELL010003058.1, read as the reverse complement.
GTCCTTTTAATAAAGACCAACAGCAACAGTCTTTATTGGAGCCAGAATGTGTCTGTGTCTCTCAGAGTAAACTCGGGGGTGTGCTGCCCCCTGCTGGACTCAGAGTTCACCTGCAGCTCCAAACATCCCAGAGAAGACACAAAGACAAACTGAACTTCAAACTTTGAATGAATCAAACTTCACTGAGGGTTCACCTGCAGCTTCAGGTGGGATCACACTTTGTTTACATGTTTATCTTTTCAATAAACAAAGTTCAAACCCTGGATACTGTCAAAATAAGGATGATGATGATGATGATGATGATGATGAAAGTTGGTCATGTGACCTGTGAACGCTCTGAGTCATTTGTTGATTTTATTTAAGTCCTTGAACTCCAAGCGTCGCCGTGGTAACTGATTGGACGGACAGCTGTCAGCAGATCCAGTCTGAGTCCATTCAGTCCAGCTCTGTGTGAGAGCAGCTTCAGTCTGTCTCCTGGACCGGGTCAGGACCAGCGGACCAGCACCTGGTCTCCGTCCTCGATGGAGTAGAACTGCAGCGTCTTCAGGTCACTGTCGATGTCGAACTCCGTCCCGACCTTCTGCTCAGAAAAGAACAGGAAACAACCACAGTTTGAGTCCTGAAGTGGACATGATCCACAGGAACTGGACCGGTTAACATGTTCAACTGGATTTTCAGAATAAAGTGTCACTGCTCTTCACTGAAGGTTGAACCAGTGATGCATCAGAAAAAACATGTTCAGCATTAACTCAGATTACACTAGGCATGACCTCAGGAACCAATCCTGTTGACATATGGGGACAGAAGGCGGGGCTTAATACACCTACAACATTGTTAGTGCAGAGACAGTATTTGCATTAGCACATCTGCTAACACTGTATCAGCCACTGGCAGTTACATGCTAACAAACAACATAAATAAATGAAACTTCAGGGTTATGAAACATGCTAACTGTGCTAACCATCCAATATAAGCTATACGAACCATTCTGAAAAGATGCTAAATTGTGCTAACAGTCCTGAATGGATGCTAAGGGCACCAACTGTTCTTCAAAGATGCTAATTATGCTAACAACTCTCACAGATGCTAACTGTCCTCAGAGCTGTGCTAACGATTCTGAATAAATGCTACATAAACTAACCATTTTGAAAAGATGCTAACTGCGCTAATCGTTCTAACAGATGCTAACTGTGGAGGTGGGTGGGGCTAAAGATCATGAAAACACCTGGACATGAACACTGCTGCTGTGTGAGTGTGTGTCACCTGGGGGGTGGTGTAGGTGAGCTTCAGATCTGCTGCAGGCACCTTCAGCAACCTGTACAGGAGGCCCTTCACCTTCTGGACCAACATGG
>JAFELL010003058.1:0-67500 GCA_019059645.1 Caranx melampygus | reverse complement strand
CGGGGCCGTTGACCTCACAGCGACTCAGGATGACAGACGGCAGACTCTCCAGGCTGCAGACACATGACAAGGTGACGTTACCTGACACAGCTCTGATGGACCACCGTGAATCCGTACCCCTGAACGCACCGCGCCGTACCTGCGCTCCGTGATGCGCCCCCACTCGAGCTTCTTGTCTGAGATGGAGATCTCCTCATTCCGCACCTGCTCTGAGTCGATCTCGTACACGCGTCGCACTGCGGCCAGGTAGTCCACGCCGAAGCTGACCTTCCCCGGGCGCAGGAAGGATCCACCTGTGGAGTGTCTGAGAGGAGACAGGTGTGATGTTCCCACAGGTACAGGTGCTGAGTCTCATGTCTCTGTCAGAATTAACATTCAGACACAGTTAGAACAAGTCAACAGTCCAGGTGTCTGTCCTCTGGTGTCACAGCAGGTGCGTCTGGACTTTAACGGAGGACAGGTTTGTTTTAAGTGTTAATTTACAGCTGCTGCCGAGGAAACACCACGTGACATCACCACAGTCATGTGACCTTCAAGAGACAAACACCTGCAGGAGAAGTACTGGACTCCATCATGGCTGCCGTCGTGTTTCCCTCTGGTGGGGTCGTCCCACTCCACGCCGAGCCACAGCCCTGAACGAACACACACACACACACACACAGGAGTCAGATGAGGACACAGTTCTTTTATTGTATTATCTAAACGTTTCTGTCATTTACAGGTTGGCCCTGAACGCCTCAGTGAGTCCAGTCTAACATCAGCATCACAGATTTACTTACCTCACCTGGACCGACCTGTACCTGTGTCACTAACCCTCCGGCGGACAGAACCCGTCCTCACCTGCTGTGGGTGGCACCGGGCCCACGTACCGCACGGTGGCCCGCTCCCCGCCGCAGGACACCCGCCTGCCCACCGCATCCTCCGGCACCTCCGGCTCCGTCTGGCCCACTCCCATGGAAGCCTCCTGCCCGGGAGAGACGGCCCGGGACCGGGCAGAGACACCGTGACGTCATGACCAGCTCCGTTTTTAGTGGCGTTTCGTTAATTTTACATTTGTTGATCTCATTGGAAAATGACGTCATGTGTATTAACTCTGACGTGTCATCGATATTTGCTGTAACTTGTGTAAACACATGTAACATACAGTTAAGAGTTTTAAAGAGGATTAAAAACTTACCTGTGACGTTGATGTTGGCGCGTGCTAGCTGCTGAGCTAACTGCCAAACCAAAACACTGGACACCTCGGGTTGGGCGGAAGTGACGCGTTCAACGTCGCACTCGTTTCCGGTGAATCCTCTTTGATTAAAACCGATTAAAATACACAGTAAATTAAAAACAGGTTTATGTTCTTCGCTCAGAATCGTTGATAAATTGTACTTCGTGTGGTATCGAACCGGAAATGATCAGCTCAGTGGCGCCGATCATTTCAGTTTGAAGAATTGAACGAGAGGAACCTTTGTGCGCCGGGGCCGTGTTCACTGTGGGAACTAGTTCTCAGTGGTACAACAGTCCGCTTGGAAAGAAAACGTGTGGACGCGCTGTAACCAACATGTTAGTGCCGTTAAAGTCGTAGAAATTAAACCGACATATTATTTATTACCGATCACAAGCACGAACAGGAAGTCAGTGTCCGAGTGGCGCCGGAGATACCCGAAGAAACGATGAAGAAGAAACTGCACCACAGGTTTGTTTACACGGGGTTAGAACCACAGGTTGATTAACAGCGTGGAGCTGCAGACAGACTCAGTGTTTACTTCATGTACACCCTCTGCTCACCTCACATCAAACTGAGTAATTATTGATTATTGGAAAGCTATTGGTTTACAGTTCGATCACAAGGCAACAGTAGAATAACTGAGCCGCTGCTGACTGTCTGTGACGATTTGTAACTTTCAAATTAAAAGACGATGCACGTTCACAAATTAACAACGATGAGGCCTTCAGGGCCCCTGGGATACAGTTGTCATTTATATTTACACACAACACACCTGTAACGACAGACAGATGAAGCTGTTTATTGAGCTGTATATTGACCTTTGACCCTGACTCCTCCTCAGTGCCGAGGCGGCGTCAGACCAACAGGAAGTAGCTGAGTATGTGGTTGGTCAGGTGTCAGGAAGTCTGTTCCAGAAGAAGTCTGCAGCCGCCGGGTCGCTGTCGTCTCTGTTCAGCAGCGCTGCGCCGACTGCAGCTCTTCTGTTTCAGCCTGCGCCCAAGGTGAATCACACACACACACACACACACCACACACACACACACACACACCTGCAGAAACAGCTGCCTGAACAGGAGCAGGGACTAGTTTCAGTGGCAGATGAATCCACATCAGGTGATGGAGTGAGTGTTTGTGGCAGCAGGAGGCGTTCAGGGTCAATCAGCTGTTTTCTTGTGTTGTGGCTGCAGCCAGTTCAGAGGAGCACGGAGGAGAAGCAGCAGAATGAAACTCCAGAGGTCAAAGGTCAACCAGGTCAGAAGAAGAAGACAAAGAAGCCGGCAAAGGTGAAATCAGCCGGCGAGCAGAAGCTGGAGGACAGGTGAGAGGATCTCTCTCTCTCTCTCTCTCTCTGAGCTTCACTTTACCTCACGTTTTCCTGGTGTGGTTTCAGAGAGAGCGCTCTGCAGGAGGCCGACGACGATGAGCGAGGGCAGGAGACGTCCGTGAAGAAGAAGAAGAAGAGGAAGATGTCGGAGTCGGGCGGAGAGAAGGACGCAGAGCACTGGGTGATGAAGAGGCAGAGGCTGAAGGCCGACAAAGAGGAAGAGGCCGTGAAGAGGAAGAGGACGGTGTTCGTCGGCAACCTGCCCGTCAGCTGCACCAAGAAGGTCGGACTGTTGCCATGACAACCTGGACAGCCACGGCTTCCACTGCTGCCTCTCTGCTACGTTTATTGACATATACATTTAATATCATGTGCTTTACTTTACTTATTATTGATGAACAATCAGATTTCAAAGTAAGACACCACAGACCTGATGATGATGATGATGATGATGTGTCTCTGTCCTTCAGACCCTGAGGAGCCTCTTCAGAGACAAAGGATCCATCGAGTCCATTCGCTTTCGCTCTGTGGTAAAAACAACAACAACAACAACAACAACAACACAAACATCCAGTAACAGACCAGATTAAAAACACTGATTATAGTGATTTTATTGTGAAAATCCATTGGGGTTTTATAACGTTGCCGTGACCTTTAACCCCTGAGGCTGGAGGAAGTGACCAAACCGACTCGCTGCATGTAACAACATCATCACTTCCTGTTTCCTGACGACCTTGTCTGTTGGTTTGCCGCAGGTCAGAGAGGATCCGACCATGTCCCGCAAAGTGGCCGCCATCACGTACGTCTGCTGCTTCTCCTGCTGCATAAGTCATCACATCATTAACATAATGAACTCAGGGCCTCGACATTTGCTTAGACTTTTAATGTGAAGGGATGCCTCTCTCCTGGAGGACGACGTTTTTCTAGTTCACGTCCAGTTTCTCCTGTTTCCGTCGCCATGATCCCTCACTGGCTTCCCACCAACAAACACAAAAACAACCAATCAACAACAACTTGTTTCTCTTTTTTCATTTTCACCTCACAGACGTAAAATTCATCCGAAGAAGCAAACGGTGAACGCCTACGTGGTGTTTAAAGACGAGGAGGGGGTCACCAAGGCGTTAGAAAGGTCAGACACCTGTAGCTAACCTGAACCATGTGACACTGCTGCGCTGCTAACGGCTAACAGCTAACGATCAGATTGCGTGTGCTCCGACAGGAACGGCCTGGAGATCGAGAAAGACTTTCACATCCGTGTGGACAGAGTGAGTGACGGCTCGGTGGTAAGTGTCCGCTCGTCAGCGCCGCCGACCCGACTAAAATCTGCCGCCATATTTGTATGATGATGTCACTGCTCTTCTTCCTCTGCTGCAGCACGACCACAGACGCTCCGTGTTCGTCGGGAACCTGTCATTTGGTGCGTTTGAGTCCTGCACATCTTCAGACTAATTATTCTAACATATGAACATCGGTTATATATGTGTGTGTGTGTGTGTGTGTGTGTGTGTGTGTGTGTTTGCAGAGATCACTGACCTGGCGTTTCGGCGACACTTTGAGGACTGTGGCCTGGTGGAGGCGGTGAGACTAGTCCGGGACCGGGACTCTGGACTGGGGAAAGGATTCGGCTACGTCCTGTTCGAGGTGCGAGACAGTGTCTCTCTTAACGTTTCAGCTTCGAAAACAAACACGTGACGTGACGGATGTTTAACTGACTGACTAAAACACCGTCTCAGCCTCAGACACAGAGTTTTATTTTGAAAGGTCGCCTGTTTGTGTCACTGCAGAGCGCCGACTCGGTCCAGCTGGCGTTGAAACTGGACGGGTCGAAGCTGGAGGGTCGGTCCATCCGGGTGAAGAGGTCAGTGAAGAAGGAGAAACAGAAGAACAAAACAAACAGCCACACAGGAGCCACAGGCAGGGCCGGCAGGGGCCCCGCCAAGGGCCCCAACAAGGGCCCCAACAGGGGCCCCGCAAAGGGTCCAGCAAAGGGCCCCGCAGAGAGGCGGGGCTTCAAGTCTCCAAAGAAATTCACAGGGAACCAGCCGAGGCCGACCAAGAGCTCGGGCTCCTTCAAAGGAGAGATGGTGGATCCGAGCAAAAAGACTAAAAAGAAGCTGAAGAAGAAAGTGAAGCTGAAGAAGAGTCTTCACATCTGAGCAACATCTGACCTTCAGTTTGCTACGGTGGCCTCAAGAGGTCAAAACACTGCAAAACACACACAGACACAAACAACTTGTCTGTCTCTGCAGGGTTTTTGAACTCTCGGGGCCACCGTAGTTTCATCCCTCCAGTCTGTCAAACCACCTGGTGCTGTGATGTCACAGCGCCACATCGACATCAAAGCAACACAAAGTTCACACTGTAAAAAAAAAAAAATCACACTTACACTTTATTTCCACCTGTTGTTGCATCAGAATAAAACTGTTTGTGTTTTTTTGTTGAAATAAAACTTGTTTTTGAACAAAACCTCACAAACAGCTCCGTCTGTGTTCGTCAGGACGGAGACGTCTTTTCGTCTTTTTAATCAAACCAACATCGTCAGCGCAGACTCGACCAGGCCTGAGCCGCTGGGAACCGTCACGATGATGAAAGCAACAGAAGCGACAGACACGACTCCACCGTTCATTCTTTAATTTAGATTTTCTTTCCTCTTTAACATTAAAGAAAACATTTCATCACTTTTAAAAAGCGTTTTAAGTCTAGACTGAAAATAAAGACGACTCTTAAACAAAACAATAAATATTCAGTGAAGCGTCAGAGCAGAGAGAAGATGATCGATCGATCGATCGACTGATAAACTTTCTACCACTGATGATGATGAAGAAGAAGAAGAAGAAGAACCGTGAGGACACGTCAGACCTGGGACCTGCAGCCCACAGGATGTGATGAGATCCTGGAGGAGGAGCCAGGCGACATTCAACAGTTAGATCCATATGAAGCTGATGTTGGCGGCCGGGGGAGGGGGCGGAGCTTGTTTGCTGAGTGATGGAGATGGTCTAATACCCCAAAACGGGTAATTTAAGTAAAAAAACACAAACACTACTGCCAGGAATAAAAAACTAATTCCCTTTAGGACGCCTGGGTGGAGGTGGTGGACGTCGGCTGGAGCGATGAAGGCCGAGGTGCTGGCAGGAAGAGGAGGAAGAGGAGGGTGGTGGTGGGCGGGGCTCTTCTGTCGTGGTCCTCCCTCATTCTATATCGTCCTCACTCAGACTCTGTGCACTCACGATACGCTGCAAGAAAACAAACAGAGCTGAAGCCGGTTCTGGAAAAATCCAGTGAGAGTCTGGTGTCGAGCTGGACCGGGACCAGGACCAGGACCAGGACCAGGACCAGGACCAGGACCAGGACTGGGACCGGGACCAGGACCAGGACCAGGACCAGCTGGACAGGTGTAGGGGCTACCTGGCTACAGAGGTTACATGACCAGTAGGGGAAGTCCTGGGGCTACCTGGTTGGTTCTTCCAGGGTCAGGTGGACTGGGAGCCATGTGACTGAGTCAGGACCAGTTTGGACTTTGTCTGATTGATCATGGACCAGTTAGAGAAGATCAGGTTCTTCTCAGCTGGGAGGTGTTGGCTGATTCTGGGCTACTCATGGAGGTCTGGACTATGTAACTGTTGGTGGACCACTGAAGGAGAACCTGGACGACCAGGTACCTTCCTGGGACCTTCCTAGACCAGTGAGATGATGGTGGGACTAGCTGGCTGATGTAGGACCAGTTAGAGGTCTTGGAGCTTCACGCCTGACTCTGGATCAGACTGGGAGCTGTGTGGTTGGATGAGTCTGGACCAGTTGGGCCTGTCTGATGGAGGTTATAGAGTAGTGGACAAACTGATGCCAGACCAGTTCTGGAGGAGGTGTGGGTTTGACCTGACAGGTGCTGGGCTCAGTGGGGGACTGACTGGGTCTGGACCAGTTCTGGAGGTATGTGTCAGAGGCTTGTGTGGCCTACCTGGCTGATGCTGGGCAGTTTGGTGAGCAACATCTGGAAGACGGGTGGAGGCAGCGTCTGCTGCAGCACCTGCAGCAGCTGCTGAGGCTGACCGCACACCGCGATGGCGTTGGTCAGGTGGTCCACACCTTTCTCGTAGTCGCCTGTGGAGGGAAAGAGGAACACGACCTTACTCGTTGTGCTGGACCAGCGGTCAGGGAGATGGTGGCACCAGAGCTGAACCTGGACCAGCTGTCACATGAGGTGTTCATCTGTGGGGGGAGGGGTTTGTTACCTTGAGCCAGGAGCTCCTCCCCCAGCTGGATCTCCTCCAGGAAGAACTTCTGCACCGCCTCAGCGTCCTTCAGGTCTGGAAGCTGCGGGGTGAGGGTTGGGATCAGTTAAACCAGGATCAGGAGCTCCTGAGCTGAGCTTCACTGAGCAGCTCAGACGAGTCAGTGGGTTCTGTGTCCCTCAGTTCTGCCTCTCAGGCTGAAACACCACAGTCTGACAGGAAGTGCTGCTGTCAGACAAGACCGGGGGCACAGTGACCCACGACACACTGGAGGTGTCCACAGAATTAAAAGACACAGTGTCTGTGGAGGGACTGGCCTTCAAAATAAAAGCTTCCACTAGGAATATTATCATGTTTGGTGCTTATGAGACAAACAGAAGAGAACGGCTCACCTTCGCCAGGCCGGCCCTCTCTTTGGCTGCTTTCTGCTTCCTCCTCCCTGTGACACAACAAGAGTCCACATCAGAACCAGACAACATGTCCAACATCATGTCCAACATCATGTCCCACATCATGTCCCACATCATGTCCAGCTCCAGTTCAATCTGCTTCTCTTTCAGGACTTTAAAGTGTGAGAGGAACTACACGGTCCTGTTTCCATTGCAGAGCCCAACAAGCTGCCTGCACTAATCCCCAGGTGCTGTCTGCCTGCCGAGGTGCCCATGAGCAAGGCCCTGAACGCCTCATGACTCACCAATACAACTGTTACATTTACAGGAGCAGAGATGAAGGTAAACGGGTCCGGTACCGGTTCTGACCAGAGTCAGGTCCTACACCTGCCCTGAGAACCGGGTCCAACCAGAGACCGTTAAATGAGTGATGTGAGGACGGGGTCCAGCTCCGGGTGATACCGGATCTACGAGTGAAAAGAGAAGGCTAAACCGAACCGGACCGAACCGGACTGGACCCGGGCTCCGGTGCCAGATGAAGGAGGAGGAGGAGGAGGAGGAGGAGGAAGAGGAGGAGGAGGTCAACACTCACGTTCCCGCAGCCTGTTCTTGAAGTTGGGGTCACTCCGTCTCTTCCGGTCGAAGTAAATGCAGTAACCGACGAACAGGGCCCCGCACACCCCCGCGGCTATCGCGCTCGTCTTCCCGCCCATCATAACTCCCGGGACCCGCTCGGTTCACGGAGGATTTTAACCACAGTTTCGTGTCTTGTCTCCGGTGCTCGGTCGGTGTGAGGAGGCTGCGGAGCGGCTCAGGGCAGGAAGGACCCGTGAGGACCCCGCAGCCGGAGAGCGAGCAGCTGCCCGGGCAGCGCCTGACTGCAAGTCTGACCCCCGGCTCATGCACACCATGAATGTCGTGTAGTGTGTGTTTTTGTTTAAAGTATTATTCATCTTTGAGAGAAATACACATGGAAATATTATTGAAGTGTTTATCCCTTATTTACCCCCCCCCGTGTGCACAGGTCCCCTGTTCAGTTCCTGAGTTTGACAGGAAGTGATTAAAAACACAGACGGTTCAGTGACGTTCAACTGTTACCAGGACTTGATTTTACACTAAAATATGTTTTTTGAGTGTAAAAGCTCTGTAATGTCAAGAGACAGAAATGTGGAGATTAACATAAAATAAAGAGAAACAAACAAACATGCAACAGTCAAACATTTAAGTCTGTCAGTAAATATGAAGAAGGAAATAAAACACAGGATATGAGGTGGAGTCAGAAAAAACCACAAACGTTCACTGAATCAGAAGTGAAAGTGTTTCAGATCTTTCCGTGTTTCTGTTTGAAGACAAATAAAGTGGACGAGGACAGTGTGAACAGCTGCTCTGACACTGGTGAGTACAGCTGAGAATATTTACTGTGATCCAACAAAGACAAGTGAGTTTGTACCTGAGTCTACTGGCTCTGGACTCAGGTTATCAAACACCAGGAGGGTGGAGTCCTTCAGTTTTACAGCACTGATGTGTCAGGGAAGAAGAGCCCACAGTACACACCTGCTCTGTTGTTGGTAAAACCTCCAAACTGATAATTGTGACAAGACCTGGTCAAAACCTTTTCTATCTGCTGAAGCAGAACTTCAGGCTGTTTGCTCCTCTACGCTCTCTGCTCACATAGACAGTGTTTATATGGAGCTGAACTCACACCAACTGTTGTCTTTAAAGGCCAGAATGAGCTTCTCCCTGTTTGTGGTCATGTACATGATGTTACAGTGTTGGATGTCCATGTTTAAAGTTTCAGTTCACATGGTAAAGACGTGTAAAAATGACACAAAGGCTCATCTACTATTGAACAGAGCAGGTTTTAGTGTCATGGTCTGTGTCTTCATTTCCTGTTTAGTTTTGTAGTCAGTGCTCTGTTGTCATGGTCTGTCCTTAGTTCCTGTCTTATTTTGAAGTTCATGTCTCGTCTTCCTGTGGTCTCTCGCCTGATTATGGCTGTTTTATTTGTTTCACCTGTGTTAATTGCACCACCTGTGTCTTGTTCCCTTCCCATATTTCAGACATTAAATCCTCCCTCTGTCCTGTCTCAGCGTCAGTGTTGTGTAGTTACCACCTGTGGCTGCAGAGGTCGCTGCTGTTTAGCAGAAGCTGTGTTGCTTTAAGAAGTGAAGGTCAGTGACTTGCAGCTGCAGAATCAAACAGTAACTTGAATTTATCCTGACAACAATGAAAATGTTTCTAATTTAAATGTTGGTTTTGACTTTGACCTTTGCCTTCAGTGTGTGGACATGTCTGCAGCCAGCAACCTGAGGTCTGAAGATCAGTTCCTGTGCTCCATCTGTCTGGATGTCTTCACTGATCCAGTCAGTACATCATGTGGACACAACTTCTGTCAGAGCTGCATCACTCAGCACTGGGACGTTAGTGACAGGTGTCAGTGTCCAATGTGTAAAGAGGTTTTCTACACCAGACCTCAGTTGAAGATCAACAGGTTCATCTCTGAGATGGTGGCTCAGTTCAGACGTGAAGCTCAACAGAAAACCAGCAGCAGCAGCTCAGAGCAACAAGTTTCCAAACCAGGAGAAGTTCCCTGTGACGTCTGCACTGGAACCAAACTGAAGGCCCTGAAGTCCTGCCTGGTGTGTCTGACCTCCTACTGTGAGACTCACCTGGAGCCTCATCTGACACTGTCAGGTCTGAGGAGACATCAGCTGATGGAGCCTGTGGAGAACCTGGAGGACAGGATGTGTAGGAAGCACGATAAACCTCTGGAGCTCTTCTGTCAGACCGACCAGACATGTGTCTGCGTGCTCTGCTCTGTTTTAGACCACAAGACTCATGAGTTTGTTCCTCTGAGAGAAGAATATGAAGGAAAGAAGGCAGAGCTGCAGAAGACAGAGGCTGAGACTCAGCAGATGATCCAGAAGAGACGACTGAAGATCGAGGAGATCAAACAGTCAGTGAAGGTCAGTAAAGCTGCTGCAGACAGAGAGAAAGCAGAAGGTGTTGAGGTCTTCACTGCTCTGAAGGAGTCTGTTGACAGAGGCCTGAAGCAGCTCATCAAGGAGATCGAAGAGAAACAGAAGAGCTCAGAGAAACAGGCTGAAGACTTCATCACAGAGCTGCAACAGGAAATCTCTGAGCTGGAGAAGAGAAGCACTGAGGTGGAGCAGCTCTCACTGTCTGAAGACCACCTCCACCTCCTCCAAAGCTTCCCATCCCTGAAAGCTGCTCCACCCACCAAGGACTGGACAGAGGTCAGAGTCCGTCCACCATCATATGAGGGGACTGTGGTGAGAGCTGTGTCTCAGCTGGAGGAGAAGCTCCGTGGACAGATGGAGGAGGTGATGGAGGCTGAGATGAAGAGGGTCCAGCAGTTTGCAGTGGATGTGACTCTGGATCCTGATACAGCAAGTCCTCACCTCATCCTGTCTGATGATGGAAAACAAGTTCATGATAGTGATGTGAAGAAGAAGCTCCCAAACAACCCACAGAGATTTGATACATGTCCCTGTGTCTTAGGAAAACAGAGTTTCTCTTCAGGCAGATTTTACTTTGAGGTTCAGGTCAAAGGAAAAACTGACTGGGATGTGGGCGTGGCCAGAGAGTCGATCAACAGGAAGGGAGACATCACACTGAGACCTCAGTATGGTTACTGGACGATCTGGTTGAGAAATGGAAATGAGTACAAAGCTGCTGCTGGCCCCCCAGTCCCTCTCACTCTGAGGTCTGGTCTTGAGAAGGTGGGGGTGTTTGTGGATTATGAGGAGGGTCTGGTCTCCTTTTATGACGTAGATGCTGCAGCTCTCATCTACTCCTTCACCGGCTGCTGCTTCACTGACAAACTACACCCATACTTCAGTCCGGATTTTAATGATGAAGGTAAAAACTCCGCCCCTCTGATCATCTGTCCTGTCAATCAAAGTGCCTGATCATTGACAACAATGTGAAATGAATCTTTACACTGTGTGAACATAGTAAATAACAGACACAGTCTTTATACGACAGGTTTTAAATCCAACATTAAGGTTTTTTATTCACTCTGAGTCTTTTTACAGGGAATAATGAGTTTACAAGGTTTTTAATCAAGTGCAAAATGATCTGTTGTAATTACTATCAGATGTTTGTCAGTATCACATGAGACACGTCTGTGAAACAGGTCAGATTTTGATGTTTCTCTCAGATTATTATGTGAAAATTGTCATCTGTGTTAAATATAAAACTGATTGGTGCTTTTTCCTCACAAAGTCATGTGATGTGTAAAACTGTACCTGCTCCACATGGTCTCTGTCCCTGTTCAGTGCATTCATGTAGAAACAGCTGATTACTAGTAGAAACTTCAGGACGATTGTGTTTTATTGATAACAACACATCATTTTATGTATTATTATAAATATGGGATGGATAAAATAATAAAGGTTCTTTACTAAATCAGTAAATAAAGTTCAATGCTGGTGGGACCGTAGCTGTCATACTCACTCTTTGTTGTCAATCTTCTTATGATGCAATAACGTCTTCCTGTTGTCCACTTCCTGTTGTCCACTTCCTGTGTGGGACTATCATGAAAAACTGTGAGTCCTCCAGGTCTTCAGGAGACAGTCTGCTCCAAACAGCTGAAGAAGAGCTGGAGCCCAGGACGTGGATATCTAGAAACAAAGATCCTCCATATCAAAGATGCTGCCAGTTGTATGGTTCACACTTCCTGTCTCTTAGGTGGGCGTGGTCATGATAGCTTGGTCAAAACATAACAACACGCAACATTAAATTCAGTTTGAATCTGCAGCTTGTTTCTATCCTGTGGGTGACCAGCCCAGTCCAATAACACTCTCTGTTTTCCATTAAACACAGTTCAGTGATGATGACACTGAGGTTTTTATGAAACTTCTGAGCATTAAAACATTGTTTGCAGGAGTGAAACCAAAACCAACAGAGAGGAGAGATGTTGTGAGATGTTATGTCTGTGCACAGTGTCAGGTGAGTGGCTCAGTGAGCATCTACAATAATGTATACAGACGTATAAAACTATACACATGAATTGAGTGTTATTAACTGATGTGAACAGCTGAGTTGTATGAAAGTGTTATCATGTTTAGCACCTTTACTGTGCTACTTCTGTTCAACTCCACCTGTGGTAAATGGTCCTGGAGGAGGAACCTGCTGGCACCACGCCGTGTTCGACCCGGTGACGACTCACTGTGACAATCCCTCCGAAAAATGCTTTTAACACTTGACTGATTATTTTAAGTTCATTAAGAAAAGGATATCTAAGATCAATATAAGAGCTGAGCAAATAAACATGAAGCAAAAACACATGAGATACTTTATGGTCCAGTTTCTGCCATTTACCACTACAGCCTGACATTGAGCTCACATTAACAGAAATCAAGAGTCAGACTGGTTTAAAGCTTGAAAATCTACTTTACACTTGCTCACTTGCTCTAGTCTCTCTAGATCTCTACTGGAATACAGGGCAAGTTTGGCAGAAGACTTTTATTTTGAAAGTGGAGTCATCCCCTTCCTTGAGGCTTGTACCAGTCAGATGTGATTCCTCGCAGAGTCCAGCAGAGGTCAGTGTGACATCACACACCAGAGACAGGTGAGACAAACAGGTAGAGCAACAGCAGAAACTCAAACAGGTTCTGAATCGAAAGTGAAAGTGTTTCAGAGCCTCGTGACAGAGTCAGCCTGACCTTCTCTCTGTGTTTCTGTCTGAAGACAAATAAAGTGGACAAGGACAGTGTGAACAGCTGCTCTGACACTGGTGAGTACAGCTGAGAATATTTACTGTGATCCAACAAAGACAAGTGAGTTTGTTCCTCTGTTGGTTTGTGACTTAGTCCAAAGTACATGTGCATTCAGGATGACTGAACTACACCCAGACCTACACCCAAGCTCCGTCTGTTCAGAGTTTGTACCTGAGTCTACTGGCTCTGGACTCAGATTATCAAACACTATGGATCAATATGTGTTTACAGCCACTCAACATTTACAAACGTAGCTCTAATGTATAAATGTGAGGACATTTGAAACGTGTCCTTTGGAAGTCAGTGATTTTTATTACGTCTGTTTCCTGAACTCAAGTCCAGGAGGGTGGAGTCCTTTAGTTTTACAGCACTGATCGTGTCAGTGAAGAAGAGCCCACAGTACACACCTGGTCTATTGTTGGTAAAACCTCCAAACTGATGATTGTGACAAGACCTGGTCAAAACCTTTTCTATCAGCTGAAGCAGAACTTCAGGCTGTTTGCTCCTCTACGCTCTCTGCTCACATAGACAGTGTTTATATGGAGCTGAACTCACACCAACTGTTGTCTTTAAAGGCCAGAATGAGCTTCTATCATGAACTCAGAGGCTGGCAGACACAAATGCAGGCAGGCAGAGATCCGAAAACAAAGTCCTAAATTCAGTCCAAGGTCAAAAATCCAGAGAGGCAATCAGAACGGGCAGAAGTACAAAACCAGGAGACAAAGACTCAGGAACCAGGAACCAAAGAATAGTCAGACACGGGGAAACTCTATGTTACGAAAATGCTGGAAAGCTGCTGTAGGAGACAAGACGATCTGGCACTGACACACAGGGGAGCACTGGTTTAGTACACACAAAAGGGAGGGGATAAGAAGACACAGGTGAAGCCAATAGACAATCCCACACAGAGAACCAAGACACCACGAGTGAACCCAAACAGGAAACTGAAAAATGACACAAAAAAGACTATCAAAATAAAACAGGAAGTCCTTTATTCAGTCCGAGGTCAAAAATCCAGAGAGGCAATCAGAACAGGCAGAAGTACAAAACCAGGAGACAAAGACTCAGGAACCAGGAACCAAAGAATAGTCAGACACGGGGAAAACTCTATGTTATGAAAACGCTGGAAAGCTGCTGTAGGAGACACGACGATCTGGCACTGACACACAGGGGAGCACCGGTTTAGTACACACAAAAGGGAGGGGATAAGAAGACACAGGTGAAGCCAATAGACAATCCCAAACAGAGCGCCAAGACACCACGAGTGAAGCCAAACAGGAAACTGACAAATGACACAGAAAAGACTATCAAAATAAAACAGGGAACTGACAGTTAACAGACCCTGACAGCTTCTCCCTGTTTGTGGTCATGTACATGATGTTACAGTGTTTGATGTCCGTGTTTAAAGTTTCAGTTCACATGGTAAAGACATGTAAAAATGACACAAAGGCTCATCTACTATTGAACAGAGCAGGTTTTAGTGTCATGGTCTGTGTCTTCATTTCCTGTTTAGTTTTGTAGTCAGTGCTCTGTTGTCATGGTCTGTCCTTAGTTCCTGTCTTATTTTGAAGTTCATGTCTGGTCTTCCTGTGGTCTCTCGCCTGATTATGGCTGTTTTATGTGTTTCACCTGTGTTAATTGCACCACCTGTGTCTTGTTCCCTTCCCATATTTCAGACATTAACTCCTCCCTCTGTCCTGTCTCAGTGTCAGTGTTGTGTAGTTACCACCTGTGGCTGCAGAGGTCGCTGCTGTTTAGCAGAAGCTGCACAGTGTTGCTTTAAGAAGTGAAGGTCAGTGACTTGCAGCTGCAGAATCAAACAGTAACTTGAATTTATCCTGACAACTATGAAAATGTTTCTAATTTAAATGTTGGTTTTGACTTTGACCTTTGCCCTCAGTGTGTGGACATGTCTGCAGCCAGCAACCTGAGGTCTGAAGATCAGTTCCTGTGCTCCATCTGTCTGGATGTCTTCACTGATCCAGTCAGTACACCATGTGGACACAACTTCTGTCAGAGCTGCATCACTCAGCACTGGGACGTTAATGTACCATGTCACTGTCCAATGTGTAAAGAGGTTTTCTACACCAGACCTCAGTTCAAGATCAACACTCTGCTCTCTGAGGTTGTGGCTCAGTTCAGACATGAAGCTCAACAGAAAACCAGCAGCAGCAGCTCAGAGCAACAAGTTTCCAAACCAGGAGAAGTTCCCTGTGACGTCTGCACTGGAACCAAACTGAAGGCCCTGAAGTCCTGCCTGGTGTGTCTGACCTCCTACTGTGAGACTCACCTGGAGCCTCATCTGACACTGTCAGGTCTGAGGAGACATCAACTGATGGAGCCTGTGGAGAACCTGGAGGACAGGATGTGTAGGAAGCACGATAAACCTCTGGAGCTCTTCTGTCAGACCGACCAGACATGTGTCTGCATGCTCTGCTCTGTTTTAGACCACAAGACTCATGAGTTTGTTCCTCTGAGAGAAGAATATGAAGGAAAGAAGGCAGAGCTGCAGAAGACAGAGGCTGAGACTCAGCAGATGATCCAGAAGAGACGACTGAAGATCGAGGAGATCAAACAGTCAGTGAAGGTCAGTAAAGCTGCTGCAGACAGAGAGAAAGCAGAAGGTGTTGAGGTCTTCACTGCTCTGAAGGAGTCTGTTGACAGAGGCCTGAAGCAGCTCATCAAGGAGATCGAAGAGAAACAGAAGAGCTCAGAGAAACAGGCTGAAGACTTCATCACAGAGCTGCAACAGGAAATCTCTGAGCTGGAGAAGAGAAGCACTGAGGTGGAGCAGCTCTCACTGTCTGAAGACCACCTCCACCTCCTCCAAAGCTTCCCATCCCTGAAAGCTGCTCCACCCACCAAGGACTGGACAGAGGTCAGAGTCTGTCCACCATCATATGAGGGGACTGTGGTGAGAGCTGTGTCTCAGCTGGAGGAGAAGCTCCGTGGACAGATGGAGAAGATGAAGATGAGGATGGTCCAGCAGTTTGCAGTGGATGTGACTCTGGATCCTGATACAGCAAATCCATGGCTCATCCTGTCTGATGATGGAAAACACGTTCATGATGGTGATGTGAGGAAGAAGCTCCCAGACAACCCACAGAGATTTACACTTTATGCTAACATCTTAGGAAAACAGAGTTTCTCTTCAGGCAGATTTTACTTTGAGGTTCAGGTCAAAGGAAAAACTGAGTGGACAGTGGGAGTGGCCAGAGAGTCGATTGACAGGAAGGGAAACATCCCACTGAGTCCCCAGAATGGTTACTGGACGATCTGGTTGAGAAATGGAAATAAGTACAAAGCTCTTGCTGGCCCCCCAGTCCCTCTCAGTCTGAGGTCTGGTCCTGAGAAGGTGGGGGTGTTTGTGGATTATGAGGAGGGTCTGGTCTCCTTTTATGACGTAGATGCTGCAGCTCTCATCTACTCCTTCACCGGCTGCTGCTTCACTGACAAACTACACCCATTCTTCAGTCCCTGTAATAATGATGAAGGTAAAAACTCCGCCCCTCTGATCATCTGTCCTGTCAATCAAAGTGCCTGATCATTGACAACAATGTGAAATGAATCTTTACACTGTGTGAACATAGTAAATAACAGACACAGTCTTTATACGACAGGTTTTAAATTCAACATTAAGGTTTTTTATTCACTCTGAGTCTTTTTACAGGGAATAATGAGTTTACAAGGTTTTTAATCAAGTGCAAAATGATCTGTTGTAATTACTATCAGATGTTTGTCAGTATCACATGAGACACGTCTGTGAAACAGGTCAGATTTTGATGTTTCTCTCAGATTATTATGTGAAAATTGTCATCTGTGTTAAATATAAAACTGATTGGTGCTTTTTCCTCACAAAGTCATGTGATGTGTAAAACTGTAGCTGCTCCACATGGTCTCTGTCCCTGTTCAGTACATTCATGTAGAAACAGCTGATTACTAGTAGAAATTTCAGGACGATTGTGTTTTATTGATAACAACACATCATTTTATGTATTATTATAAATATGGGATGGATAAAAATAATAAAGGTTCTTTACTAAATCAGTAAATAAAGTTCAATGCTGGTGGGAACGTAGCTGTCATACTCACTCTTTGTTGTCAATCTTATGATGCAATAACGTCTTCCTGTTGTCCACTTCCTGTTGTCCACTTCCTGTTGTCCACTTCCTGTGTGGGAGTATCATGAAAAACTGTGAGTCCTCCAGGTCTTCAGGAGACAGTCTGCTCCAAACAGCTGAAGAAGAGCTGGAGCCCAGGACGTGGATATCTAGAAACAAAGATCCTCCATATCAAAGATGCTGCCAGTTGTATGGTTCACACTTCCTGTCTCTTAGGTGGGCGTGGTCATGATAGCTTGGTCAAAACATAACAACACGCAACATTAAATTCAGTTTGAATCTGCAGCTTGTTTCTATCCTAGAAACAAGCTGCTTAGACTGGTTTTGTGTCGTTAGAGCAAAACGGGATAGAGTAATCGGGATCACTGCTGTACTTCACCACTAAAAAGCAAGAGGCACAGCCATTACAAAGAAGGAGGCTGATCGGGACCAAGATCTCCTCACTATCAGCTAGCTTACCGGACACCTAGCCACCTCACCTGGCCCAGCACTTGGGCCCGTGTCGGTAAGTCTCGCCTTCTCGTATCATCCAACCCGTCCTCTTTTGCGCTGTTTCAACGCCATGGACTCCATCCGGAGTCCTCGCATGTAAGTCCCTACTGCCTCCCACGCTGAAGCTACACTAGCAATCTTGCTAGTTGCCAGCCAAATAGCCACCACCTGCTCCAACCATGGTACCACGCACCTAACCATCCACCATGCCCTGTGATGATTGCCGGAAAGCAGAAAAACACATCACTCACCTCAAGGAAGACATCAGACCCAGATCCAGAACTCCGGAAAAAAGACTCTCTCCTCTCCGACTTCATTGACACCGCTGCCTCACAGTCTAAAGTCATCTCCTCCATGAACTCAGCCGTTGCTGACACCATCCTCTGGGACCCTTCTTTGCCAAACCTCCGACCCTCCTCGTGCTCAACCCCCAGCTCACAGCCTCATTGGTCAGTTGTGAAGTGCAAGGGTAGGAGTGGGAACCCCCGCGCTGCCTCGCCTCCATCCCTCAACCTCACAAACCGCTTCGCTCCGCCACCACCTGATGCCCCTGTCCACCCTGCAGATGTCCCCATGGCCGAGGCTGATCCAGTGGCTGGTGCTCCTCCATCTCACACGGAATCCGTCTCTCCACCTGCAGCTGCGTCGGCCCCTCCAGCGGCAGCTGCGGCGACGGTGCTCCCATCTCTGGCCGCTACATGGTCAAGGACTGGAGCAAGACCCAAGGTCTCTGCCCCCAACTTCCCACTAAACCTGCCCATGCACCTGCCTCTCTTGACGGATGTGGCCCGCGGCGAGCACCCGATCTCCTCTCAGCAGAACAGACAGCTGGGGAAATCTTCCTCCTTTCGCCGCAGGTTGCTGATGGAGGCTGTAAACAGGCGCTCTGGTGATCTTCCTTGCCCTCAGGTACCGGAAAAGCAGCCTCCAGAGCTGAACCACAGCGACTCATCAGGAGCTCTGGCAGCCGCTGCGGATGTCCCATCTTCCGCCACCGCCTCCGCTGCTGCTGCCCCTGCCCTCTCTCACACTGCTGTGAACAAGGCACCCACTCCTCTCTTCCCCCCCACTGCCCTGATCGTCGGCGACTCCATCGTTCGGCACATTCGCTTCGCGAATGCGGCCACTCACTGTTTCCCCGGAGCCACAACCGCCGACATCCTGGAAAAACTTCCTGGCCTCCTGGAGTCAGCGCCTCCAACAATTACGAAAATAATTGTTCATTGTAGCACGAACGACACCACTCGCACACCATCGGAGCTGACAAAAGTTCACTTTATCCAACTTTTTAATCTTCTTAAAAGCTCTGGAAAGGCTGTTTTTGTCTCTGGCCCACTCCCCACTCTGGGCCGTGGCGATGTTCGTTTTAGCAGGATTCTCTATCTCCACACCTGGCTCCAATCTGCCTGCGCAGCACATAACATCCGTTTCATCCACAACTTCGACATGTTCTGGGAGCGTCGCTCCTTTTTTGGACGAGACGGTCTTCACCTGAGCATGCTGGGACGTCGCATCCTCGCTTCCAAATTCCAGCACGCAGTGAGATATGCACCGGATTGACTATCCACCTCGTACACCAGTCCATCCGCTCTATTTTTTCCTCCCACAGTACCTTCTCAGAGTTCCTCCTCCTGTCACAGCTCCCCCTATAGGCCCCATCTGTCATTGCCACTCCCTGCTGCAGCTCTCCCCATTCAGCCTATCATCTCAGTGAGAACCCCCCAACAAATGCTCAATCAAACCTATGAAACAGTCCAATCCCAACCTCCGCTCACTTCCTCATTCCACAGAACCAATCACACAGCAGCATTTCCTCAAACTGGCTCTGCTAAACACTCGATCACTCAATAACAAAGCACTAATTCTAAACGAATTCATCACTGATAACAACCTGGACTTCCTCTGCGTCACTGAAACCTGGCACAATCACCTGGACTATTTTTCTCTCAACCAAGCCACTCCTCCTGGATACACATACATCGACCAGTCCCGTCCCACTGGCAAAGGTGGTGGTGTGGCCTCAATCCAGACCTCAAAATCATCACCATATCCACCACCCCTGCTCACTCCTTCGAAACCATTGTTTTTAAACTGCCTGGTCCTGCTCCCCTGGTTATTGCAGTTATTTATCGCCCTGCCAAGCCCAAACATCATTTCTCTCCGACTTCCCTGACGTTGTTGCACAGCTCTCAGCCATCTCACCTTCTGTCCTCCTTCTTGGCGATTTCAACTATCACATCGACAACAGAAACTGCAAACAAGCCTCCGACTTCCTGGACCTTCTGGACTCGAGCCGGACCTGACCGCGGAGACTACAGCCAGGCTAACCCAGAACCTCTGGCTGACCGGGCCGGACTCAGCAGAGGCAGTCAGCCACCCGTTCAAACACTGGGGCGCACTGTACACAGCAGGAAGCGAGGGGGCGGGGGCAGCTGGCCGCAGCCGCTGGCCCCCGGTGAGAATAGTAAGTTTGGGAGACGAGCAGGGCAGGCCGGACTCAGCAGAGGCAGTCAGCCACCCGTTCAAACACTGGGGCACACTGTACACAGCAGGAAGCGAGGGGGCGGGGGCAGCTGGCCGCAGCCGCTGGCCCCCGGTGAGAATAGTAAGTTTGGGAGACGAGCAGGGCAGGCCGGACTCAGCAGAGACAGTCAGCCACCCGTTCAAACACTGGGGCACACTGTACACAGCAGGAAGCGAGGGGGCGGGGGCAGCTGGCCGCAGCCGCTGGCCCCCGGTGAGAATAGTAAGTTTGGGAGACGAGCAGGGCAGGCCGGACTCAGCAGAGACAGTCAGCCACCCGTTCAAACACTGGGGCACACTGTACACAGCAGGAAGCGAGGGGGCGGGGGCAGCTGGCCGCAGCCGCTGGCCCCCGGTGAGAATAGTAAGTTTGGGAGACGAGCAGGGCAGGCCGGACTCAGCAGAGACAGTCAGCCACCCGTTCAAACACTGGGGCACACTGTACACAGCAGGAAGCGAGGGGGCGGGGGCAGCTGGCCGCAGCCGCTGGCCCCCGGTGAGAATAGTAAGTTTGGGAGACGAGCAGGGCAGGCCGGACTCAGCAGAGACAGTCAGCCACCCGTTCAAACACTGGGGCACACTGTACACAGCAGGAAGCGAGGGGGCGGGGGCAGCTGGCCGCAGCCGCTGGCCCCCGGTGAGAATAGTAAGTTTGGGAGACGAGCAGGGCAGGCCGGACTCAGCAGAGACAGTCAGCCACCCGTTCAAACACTGGGGCACACTGTACACAGCAGGAAGCGAGGGGGCGGGGGCAGCTGGCCGCAGCCGCTGGCCCCCGGTGAGAATAGTAAGTTTGGGAGACGAGCAGGGCAGGCCGGACTCAGCAGAGACAGTCAGCCACCCGTTCAAACACTGGGGCACACTGTACACAGCAGGAAGCGAGGGGGCGGGGGCAGCTGGCCGCAGCCGCTGGCCCCCGGTGAGAATAGTAAGTTTGGGAGACGAGCAGGGCAGGCCGGACTCAGCAGAGACAGTCAGCCACCCGTTCAAACACTGGGGCACACTGTACACAGCAGGAAGCGAGGGGGCGGGGGCAGCTGGCCGCAGCCGCTGGCCCCGGTGAGAATAGTAAGTTTGGGAGACGAGCAGGGCAGGCCGGACTCAGCAGAGACAGTCAGCCACCCGTTCAAACACTGGGGCACACTGTACACAGCAGGAAGCGAGGGGGCGGGGGCAGCTGGCCGCAGCCGCTGGCCCCCGGTGAGAATAGTAAGTTTGGGAGACGAGCAGGGCAGGCCGGACTCAGCAGAGACAGTCAGCCACCCGTTCAAACACTGGGGCACACTGTACACAGCAGGAAGCGAGGGGGCGGGGGCAGCTGGCCGCAGCCGCTGGCCCCCGGTGAGAATAGTAAGTTTGGGAGACGAGCAGGGCAGGCCGGACTCAGCAGAGACAGTCAGCCACCCGTTCAAACACTGGGGCACACTGTACACAGCAGGAAGCGAGGGGGCGGGGGCAGCTGGCCGCAGCCGCTGGCCCCCGGTGAGAATAGTAAGTTTGGGAGACGAGCAGGGCAGGCCGGACTCAGCAGAGACAGTCAGCCACCCGTTCAAACACTGGGGCACACTGTACACAGCAGGAAGCGAGGGGGCGGGGGCAGCTGGCCGCAGCCGCTGGCCCCCGGTGAGAATAGTAAGTTTGGGAGACGAGCAGGGCAGGCCGGACTCAGCAGAGACAGTCAGC
This sequence comes from Caranx melampygus, assembly GCA_019059645.1. Classification (NCBI taxonomy): domain Eukaryota; kingdom Metazoa; phylum Chordata; class Actinopteri; order Carangiformes; family Carangidae; genus Caranx; species Caranx melampygus. Next base: position 45,779 of record JAFELL010003058.1, on the reverse strand, counting down.
CACCCGTTCAAACACTGGGGCACACTGTACACAGCAGGAAGCGAGGGGGCGGGGGCAGCTGGCCGCAGCCGCTGGCCCCCGGTGAGAATAGTAAGTTTGGGAGACGAGCAGGGCAGGCCGGACTCAGCAGAGACAGTCAGCCACCCGTTCAAACACTGGGGCACACTGTACACAGCAGGAAGCGAGGGGGCGGGGCAGCTGGCCGCAGCCGCTGGCCCCCGGTGAGAATAGTAAGTTTGGGAGACGAGCAGGGCAGGCCGGACTCAGCAGAGACAGTCAGCCACCCGTTCAAACACTGGGGCACACTGTACACAGCAGGAAGCGAGGGGGCGGGGGCAGCTGGCCGCAGCCGCTGGCCCCCGGTGAGAATAGTAAGTTTGGGAGACGAGCAGGGCAGGCCGGACTCAGCAGAGACAGTCAGCCACCCGTTCAAACACTGGGGCACACTGTACACAGCAGGAAGCGAGGGGGCGGGGGCAGCTGGCCGCAGCCGCTGGCCCCCGGTGAGAATAGTAAGTTTGGGAGACGAGCAGGGCAGGCCGGACTCAGCAGAGACAGTCAGCCACCCGTTCAAACACTGGGGCACACTGTACACAGCAGGAAGCGAGGGGGCGGGGGCAGCTGGCCGCAGCCGCTGGCCCCGGTGAGAATAGTAAGTTTGGGAGACGAGCAGGGCAGGCCGGACTCAGCAGAGACAGTCAGCCACCCGTTCAAACACTGGGGCACACTGTACACAGCAGGAAGCGAGGGGGCGGGGGCAGCTGGCCGCAGCCGCTGGCCCCCGGTGAGAATAGTAAGTTTGGGAGACGAGCAGGGCAGGCCGGACTCAGCAGAGACAGTCAGCCACCCGTTCAAACACTGGGGCACACTGTACACAGCAGGAAGCGAGGGGGCGGGGGCAGCTGGCCGCAGCCGCTGGCCCCCGGTGAGAATAGTAAGTTTGGGAGACGAGCAGGGCAGGCCGGACTCAGCAGAGACAGTCAGCCACCCGTTCAAACACTGGGGCACACTGTACACAGCAGGAAGCGAGGGGGCGGGGGCAGCTGGCCGCAGCCGCTGGCCCCCGGTGAGAATAGTAAGTTTGGGAGACGAGCAGGGCAGGCCGGACTCAGCAGAGACAGTCAGCCACCCGTTCAAACACTGGGGCACACTGTACACAGCAGGAAGCGAGGGGGCGGGGGCAGCTGGCCGCAGCCGCTGGCCCCCGGTGAGAATAGTAAGTTTGGGAGACGAGCAGGGCAGGCCGGACTCAGCAGAGACAGTCAGCCACCCGTTCAAACACTGGGGCACACTGTACACAGCAGGAAGCGAGGGGGCGGGGGCAGCTGGCCGCAGCCGCTGGCCCCCGGTGAGAATAGTAAGTTTGGGAGACGAGCAGGGCAGGCCGGACTCAGCAGAGACAGTCAGCCACCCGTTCAAACACTGGGGCACACTGTACACAGCAGGAAGCGAGGGGGCGGGGGCAGCTGGCCGCAGCCGCTGGCCCCCGGTGAGAATAGTAAGTTTGGGAGACGAGCAGGGCAGGCCGGACTCAGCAGAGACAGTCAGCCACCCGTTCAAACACTGGGGCACACTGTACACAGCAGGAAGCGAGGGGGCGGGGGCAGCTGGCCGCAGCCGCTGGCCCCCGGTGAGAATAGTAAGTTTGGGAGACGAGCAGGGCAGGCCGGACTCAGCAGAGACAGTCAGCCACCCGTTCAAACACTGGGGCACACTGTACACAGCAGGAAGCGAGGGGGCGGGGGCAGCTGGCCGCAGCCGCTGGCCCCCGGTGAGAATAGTAAGTTTGGGAGACGAGCAGGGCAGGCCGGACTCAGCAGAGACAGTCAGCCACCCGTTCAAACACTGGGGCACACTGTACACAGCAGGAAGCGAGGGGGCGGGGGCAGCTGGCCGCAGCCGCTGGCCCCCGGTGAGAATAGTAAGTTTGGGAGACGAGCAGGGCAGGCCGGACTCAGCAGAGACAGTCAGCCACCCGTTCAAACACTGGGGCACACTGTACACAGCAGGAAGCGAGGGGGCGGGGGCAGCTGGCCGCAGCCGCTGGCCCCCGGTGAGAATAGTAAGTTTGGAGACGAGCAGGGCAGGCCGGACTCAGCAGAGACAGTCAGCCACCCGTTCAAACACTGGGGCACACTGTACACAGCAGGAAGCGAGGGGGCGGGGGCAGCTGGCCGCAGCCGCTGGCCCCCGGTGAGAATAGTAAGTTTGGGAGACGAGCAGGGCAGGCCGGACTCAGCAGAGACAGTCAGCCACCCGTTCAAACACTGGGGCACACTGTACACAGCAGGAAGCGAGGGGGCGGGGGCAGCTGGCCGCAGCCGCTGGCCCCCGGTGAGAATAGTAAGTTTGGGAGACGAGCAGGGCAGGCCGGACTCAGCAGAGACAGTCAGCCACCCGTTCAAACACTGGGGCACACTGTACACAGCAGGAAGCGAGGGGGCGGGGGCAGCTGGCCGCAGCCGCTGGCCCCCGGTGAGAATAGTAAGTTTGGGAGACGAGCAGGGCAGGCCGGACTCAGCAGAGACAGTCAGCCACCCGTTCAAACACTGGGGCACACTGTACACAGCAGGAAGCGAGGGGGCGGGGGCAGCTGGCCGCAGCCGCTGGCCCCCGGTGAGAATAGTAAGTTTGGGAGACGAGCAGGGCAGGCCGGACTCAGCAGAGACAGTCAGCCACCCGTTCAAACACTGGGGCACACTGTACACAGCAGGAAGCGAGGGGGCGGGGGCAGCTGGCCGCAGCCGCTGGCCCCCGGTGAGAATAGTAAGTTTGGGAGACGAGCAGGGCAGGCCGGACTCAGCAGAGACAGTCAGCCACCCGTTCAAACACTGGGGCACACTGTACACAGCAGGAAGCGAGGGGGCGGGGGCAGCTGGCCGCAGCCGCTGGCCCCCGGTGAGAATAGTAAGTTTGGGAGACGAGCAGGGCAGGCCGGACTCAGCAGAGACAGTCAGCCACCCGTTCAAACACTGGGGCACACTGTACACAGCAGGAAGCGAGGGGGCGGGGGCAGCTGGCCGCAGCCGCTGGCCCCCGGTGAGAATAGTAAGTTTGGGAGACGAGCAGGGCAGGCCGGACTCAGCAGAGACAGTCAGCCACCCGTTCAAACACTGGGGCACACTGTACACAGCAGGAAGCGAGGGGGCGGGGGCAGCTGGCCGCAGCCGCTGGCCCCGGTGAGAATAGTAAGTTTGGGAGACGAGCAGGGCAGGCCGGACTCAGCAGAGACAGTCAGCCACCCGTTCAAACACTGGGGCACACTGTACACAGCAGGAAGCGAGGGGGCGGGGGCAGCTGGCCGCAGCCGCTGGCCCCGGTGAGAATAGTAAGTTTGGGAGACGAGCAGGGCAGGCCGGACTCAGCAGAGACAGTCAGCCACCCGTTCAAACACTGGGGCACACTGTACACAGCAGGAAGCGAGGGGGCGGGGGCAGCTGGCCGCAGCCGCTGGCCCCCGGTGAGAATAGTAAGTTTGGGAGACGAGCAGGGCAGGCCGGACTCAGCAGAGACAGTCAGCCACCCGTTCAAACACTGGGGCACACTGTACACAGCAGGAAGCGAGGGGGCGGGGGCAGCTGGCCGCAGCCGCTGGCCCCCGGTGAGAATAGTAAGTTTCCGAGACGAGCAGGGCAGGCCGGACTCAGCAGAGACAGTCAGCCACCCGTTCAAACACTGGGGCACACTGTACACAGCAGGAAGCGAGGGGGCGGGGGCAGCTGGCCGCAGCCGCTGGCCCCCGGTGAGAATAGTAAGTTTGGGAGACGAGCAGGGCAGGCCGGACTCAGCAGAGACAGTCAGCCACCCGTTCAAACACTGGGGCACACTGTACACAGCAGGAAGCGAGGGGGCGGGGGCAGCTGGCCGCAGCCGCTGGCCCCCGGTGAGAATAGTAAGTTTGGGAGACGAGCAGGGCAGGCCGGACTCAGCAGAGACAGTCAGCCACCCGTTCAAACACTGGGGCACACTGTACACAGCAGGAAGCGAGGGGGCGGGGGCAGCTGGCCGCAGCCGCTGGCCCCCGGTGAGAATAGTAAGTTTGGAGACGAGCAGGGCAGGCCGGACTCAGCAGAGACAGTCAGCCACCCGTTCAAACACTGGGGCACACTGTACACAGCAGGAAGCGAGGGGGCGGGGGCAGCTGGCCGCAGCCGCTGGCCCCGGTGAGAATAGTAAGTTTGGGAGACGAGCAGGGCAGGCCGGACTCAGCAGAGACAGTCAGCCACCCGTTCAAACACTGGGGCACACTGTACACAGCAGGAAGCGAGGGGGCGGGGGCAGCTGGCCGCAGCCGCTGGCCCCCGGTGAGAATAGTAAGTTTGGGAGACGAGCAGGGCAGGCCGGACTCAGCAGAGACAGTCAGCCACCCGTTCAAACACTGGGGCACACTGTACACAGCAGGAAGCGAGGGGGCGGGGGCAGCTGGCCGCAGCCGCTGGCCCCCGGTGAGAATAGTAAGTTTGGGAGACGAGCAGGGCAGGCCGGACTCAGCAGAGACAGTCAGCCACCCGTTCAAACACTGGGGCACACTGTACACAGCAGGAAGCGAGGGGGCGGGGGCAGCTGGCCGCAGCCGCTGGCCCCCGGTGAGAATAGTAAGTTTGGGAGACGAGCAGGGCAGGCCGGACTCAGCAGAGACAGTCAGCCACCCGTTCAAACACTGGGGCACACTGTACACAGCAGGAAGCGAGGGGGCGGGGGCAGCTGGCCGCAGCCGCTGGCCCCCGGTGAGAATAGTAAGTTTGGGAGACGAGCAGGGCAGGCCGGACTCAGCAGAGACAGTCAGCCACCCGTTCAAACACTGGGGCACACTGTACACAGCAGGAAGCGAGGGGGCGGGGCAGCTGGCCGCAGCCGCTGGCCCCCGGTGAGAATAGTAAGTTTCCGAGACGAGCAGGGCAGGCCGGACTCAGCAGAGACAGTCAGCCACCCGTTCAAACACTGGGGCACACTGTACACAGCAGGAAGCGAGGGGGCGGGGGCAGCTGGCCGCAGCCGCTGGCCCCCGGTGAGAATAGTAAGTTTCCGAGACGAGCAGGGCAGGCCGGACTCAGCAGAGACAGTCAGCCACCCGTTCAAACACTGGGGCACACTGTACACAGCAGGAAGCGAGGGGGCGGGGGCAGCTGGCCGCAGCCGCTGGCCCCCGGTGAGAATAGTAAGTTTCCGAGACGAGCAGGGCAGGCCGGACTCAGCAGAGACAGTCAGCCACCCGTTCAAACACTGGGGCACACTGTACACAGCAGGAAGCGAGGGGGCGGGGGCAGCTGGCCGCAGCCGCTGGCCCCCGGTGAGAATAGTAAGTTTCCGAGACGAGCAGGGCAGGCCGGACTCAGCAGAGACAGTCAGCCACCCGTTCAAACACTGGGGCACACTGTACACAGCAGGAAGCGAGGGGGCGGGGGCAGCTGGCCGCAGCCGCTGGCCCCCGGTGAGAATAGTAAGTTTCCGAGACGAGCAGGGCAGGCCGGACTCAGCAGAGACAGTCAGCCACCCGTTCAAACACTGGGGCACACTGTACACAGCAGGAAGCGAGGGGGCGGGGGCAGCTGGCCGCAGCCGCTGGCCCCGGTGAGAATAGTAAGTTTCCGAGACGAGCAGGGCAGGCCGGACTCAGCAGAGACAGTCAGCCACCCGTTCAAACACTGGGGCACACTGTACACAGCAGGAAGCGAGGGGGCGGGGGCAGCTGGCCGCAGCCGCTGGCCCCCGGTGAGAATAGTAAGTTTCCGAGACGAGCAGGGCAGGCCGGACTCAGCAGAGACAGTCAGCCACCCGTTCAAACACTGGGGCACACTGTACACAGCAGGAAGCGAGGGGGCGGGGGCAGCTGGCCGCAGCCGCTGGCCCCCGGTGAGAATAGTAAGTTTCCGAGACGAGCAGGGCAGGCCGGACTCAGCAGAGACAGTCAGCCACCCGTTCAAACACTGGGGCACACTGTACACAGCAGGAAGCGAGGGGGCGGGGGCAGCTGGCCGCAGCCGCTGGCCCCCGGTGAGAATAGTAAGTTTCCGAGACGAGCAGGGCAGGCCGGACTCAGCAGAGACAGTCAGCCACCCGTTCAAACACTGGGGCACACTGTACACAGCAGGAAGCGAGGGGGCGGGGGCAGCTGGCCGCAGCCGCTGGCCCCCGGTGAGAATAGTAAGTTTCCGAGACGAGCAGGGCAGGCCGGACTCAGCAGAGACAGTCAGCCACCCGTTCAAACACTGGGGCACACTGTACACAGCAGGAAGCGAGGGGGCGGGGGCAGCTGGCCGCAGCCGCTGGCCCCGGTGAGAATAGTAAGTTTCCGAGACGAGCAGGGCAGGCCGGACTCAGCAGAGACAGTCAGCCACCCGTTCAAACACTGGGGCACACTGTACACAGCAGGAAGCGAGGGGGCGGGGGCAGCTGGCCGCAGCCGCTGGCCCCCGGTGAGAATAGTAAGTTTCCGAGACGAGCAGGGCAGGCCGGACTCAGCAGAGACAGTCAGCCACCCGTTCAAACACTGGGGCACACTGTACACAGCAGGAAGCGAGGGGGCGGGGCAGCTGGCCGCAGCCGCTGGCCCCCGGTGAGAATAGTAAGTTTCCGAGACGAGCAGGGCAGGCCGGACTCAGCAGAGACAGTCAGCCACCCGTTCAAACACTGGGGCACACTGTACACAGCAGGAAGCGAGGGGGCGGGGGCAGCTGGCCGCAGCCGCTGGCCCCCGGTGAGAATAGTAAGTTTGGGAGACGAGCAGGGCAGGCCGGACTCAGCAGAGACAGTCAGCCACCCGTTCAAACACTGGGCACACTGTACACAGCAGGAAGCGAGGGGGCGGGGGCAGCTGGCCGCAGCCGCTGGCCCCGGTGAGAATAGTACGTTTGGGAGACGAGCAGGGCAGGCCGGACTCAGCAGAGACAGTCAGCCACCCGTTCAAACACTGGGGCACACTGTACACAGCAGGAAGCGAGGGGGCGGGGGCAGCTGGCCGCAGCCGCTGGCCCCGGTGAGAATAGTAAGTTTGGGAGACGAGCAGGGCAGGCCGGACTCAGCAGAGACAGTCAGCCACCCGTTCAAACACTGGGGCACACTGTACACAGCAGGAAGCGAGGGGGCGGGGGCAGCTGGCCGCAGCCGCTGGCCCCCGGTGAGAATAGTAAGTTTGGGAGACGAGCAGGGCAGGCCGGACTCAGCAGAGACAGTCAGCCACCCGTTCAAACACTGGGGCACACTGTACACAGCAGGAAGCGAGGGGGCGGGGGCAGCTGGCCGCAGCCGCTGGCCCCCGGTGAGAATAGTAAGTTTGGGAGACGAGCAGGGCAGGCCGGACTCAGCAGAGACAGTCAGCCACCCGTTCAAACACTGGGGCACACTGTACACAGCAGGAAGCGAGGGGGCGGGGGCAGCTGGCCGCAGCCGCTGGCCCCCGGTGAGAATAGTAAGTTTGGGAGACGAGCAGGCAGGCCGGACTCAGCAGAGACAGTCAGCCACCCGTTCAAACACTGGGGCACACTGTACACAGCAGGAAGCGAGGGGCGGGGGCAGCTGGCCGCAGCCGCTGGCCCCCGGTGAGAATAGTACGTTTGGGAGACGAGCAGGGCAGGCCGGACTCAGCAGAGACAGTCAGCCACCCGTTCAAACACTGGGGCACACTGTACACAGCAGGAAGCGAGGGGCGGGGGCAGCTGGCCGCAGCCGCTGGCCCCCGGTGAGAATAGTAAGTTTGGGAGACGAGCAGGGCAGGCCGGACTCAGCAGAGACAGTCAGCCACCCGTTCAAACACTGGGGCACACTGTACACAGCAGGAAGCGAGGGGGCGGGGGCAGCTGGCCGCAGCCGCTGGCCCCCGGTGAGAATAGTAAGTTTGGGAGACGAGCAGGGCAGGCCGGACTCAGCAGAGACAGTCAGCCACCCGTTCAAACACTGGGGCACACTGTACACAGCAGGAAGCGAGGGGGCGGGGGCAGCTGGCCGCAGCCGCTGGCCCCCGGTGAGAATAGTAAGTTTGGGAGACGAGCAGGGCAGGCCGGACTCAGCAGAGACAGTCAGCCACCCGTTCAAACACTGGGGCACACTGTACACAGCAGGAAGCGAGGGGGCGGGGGCAGCTGGCCGCAGCCGCTGGCCCCCGGTGAGAATAGTAAGTTTGGGAGACGAGCAGGGCAGGCCGGACTCAGCAGAGACAGTCAGCCACCCGTTCAAACACTGGGGCACACTGTACACAGCAGGAAGCGAGGGGGCGGGGGCAGCTGGCCGCAGCCGCTGGCCCCCGGTGAGAATAGTAAGTTTGGGAGACGAGCAGGGCAGGCCGGACTCAGCAGAGACAGTCAGCCACCGTTCAAACACTGGGGCACACTGTACACAGCAGGAAGCGAGGGGCGGGGGCAGCTGGCCGCAGCCGCTGGCCCCCGGTGAGAATAGTAAGTTTTGAGACGAGCAGGCAGGCCGGACTCAGCAGAGACAGTCAGCCACCCGTTCAAACACTGGGGCACACTGTACACAGCAGGAAGCGAGGGGGCGGGGGCAGCTGGCCGCAGCCGCTGGCCCCCGGTGAGAATAGTAAGTTTGGGAGACGAGCAGGGCAGGCCGGACTCAGCAGAGACAGTCAGCCACCCGTTCAAACACTGGGGCACACTGTACACAGCAGGAAGCGAGGGGGCGGGGGCAGCTGGCCGCAGCCGCTGGCCCCCGGTGAGAATAGTAAGTTTGGGAGACGAGCAGGGCAGGCCGGACTCAGCAGAGACAGTCAGCCACCCGTTCAAACACTGGGGCACACTGTACACAGCAGGAAGCGAGGGGGCGGGGGCAGCTGGCCGCAGCCGCTGGCCCCCGGTGAGAATAGTAAGTTTGGGAGACGAGCAGGGCAGGCCGGACTCAGCAGAGACAGTCAGCCACCCGTTCAAACACTGGGGCACACTGTACACAGCAGGAAGCGAGGGGGCGGGGGCAGCTGGCCGCAGCCGCTGGCCCCCGGTGAGAATAGTAAGTTTGGGAGACGAGCAGGCAGGCCGGACTCAGCAGAGACAGTCAGCCACCCGTTCAAACACTGGGGCACACTGTACACAGCAGGAAGCGAGGGGGCGGGGGCAGCTGGCCGCAGCCGCTGGCCCCGGTGAGAATAGTAAGTTTGGGAGACGAGCAGGGCAGGCCGGACTCAGCAGAGACAGTCAGCCACCGTTCAAACACTGGGGCACACTGTACACAGCAGGAAGCGAGGGGGCGGGGGCAGCTGGCCGCAGCCGCTGCCCCCGGTGAGAATAGTAAGTTTGGGAGACGAGCAGGGCAGGCCGGACTCAGCAGAGACAGTCAGCCACCCGTTCAAACACTGGGGCACACTGTACACAGCAGGAGCGAGGGGGCGGGGCAGCTGGCCGCAGCCGCTGGCCCCCGGTGAGAATAGTAAGTTTGGGAGACGAGCAGGGCAGGCCGGACTCAGCAGAGACAGTCAGCCACCCGTTCAAACACTGGGGCACACTGTACACAGCAGGAAGCGAGGGGGCGGGGGCAGCTGGCCGCAGCCGCTGGCCCCGGTGAGAATAGTAAGTTTGGAGACGAGCAGGGCAGGCCGGACTCAGCAGAGACAGTCAGCCACCCGTTCAAACACTGGGGCACACTGTACACAGCAGGAAGCGAGGGGGCGGGGGCAGCTGGCCGCAGCCGCTGGCCCCCGGTGAGAATAGTAAGTTTGGGAGACGAGCAGGGCAGGCCGGACTCAGCAGAGACAGTCAGCCACCCGTTCAAACACTGGGGCACACTGTACACAGCAGGAAGCGAGGGGCGGGGGCAGCTGGCCGCAGCCGCTGGCCCCCGGTGAGAATAGTAAGTTTGGGAGACGAGCAGGGCAGGCCGGACTCAGCAGAGACAGTCAGCCACCCGTTCAAACACTGGGGCACACTGTACACAGCAGGAAGCGAGGGGGCGGGGGCAGCTGGCCGCAGCCGCTGGCCCCCGGTGAGAATAGTAAGTTTGGGAGACGAGCAGGGCAGGCCGGACTCAGCAGAGACAGTCAGCCACCCGTTCAAACACTGGGGCACACTGTACACAGCAGGAAGCGAGGGGGCGGGGGCAGCTGGCCGCAGCCGCTGGCCCCCGGTGAGAATAGTAAGTTGGGAGACGAGCAGGGCAGGCCGGACTCAGCAGAGACAGTCAGCCACCCGTTCAAACACTGGGGCACACTGTACACAGCAGGAAGCGAGGGGGCGGGGGCAGCTGGCCGCAGCCGCTGGCCCCGGTGAGAATAGTAAGTTTGGGAGACGAGCAGGGCAGGCCGGACTCAGCAGAGACAGTCAGCCACCCGTTCAAACACTGGGGCACACTGTACACAGCAGGAAGCGAGGGGGCGGGGGCAGCTGGCCGCAGCCGCTGGCCCCCGGTGAGAATAGTAAGTTTGGGAGACGAGCAGGGCAGGCCGGACTCAGCAGAGACAGTCAGCCACCCGTTCAAACACTGGGGCACACTGTACACAGCAGGAAGCGAGGGGGCGGGGGCAGCTGGCCGCAGCCGCTGGCCCCGGTGAGAATAGTAAGTTTGGGAGACGAGCAGGGCAGGCCGGACTCAGCAGAGACAGTCAGCCACCCGTTCAAACACTGGGGCACACTGTACACAGCAGGAAGCGAGGGGGCGGGGGCAGCTGGCCGCAGCCGCTGGCCCCCGGTGAGAATAGTAAGTTTGGAGACGAGCAGGGCAGGCCGGACTCAGCAGAGACAGTCAGCCACCCGTTCAAACACTGGGGCACACTGTACACAGCAGGAAGCGAGGGGGCGGGGGCAGCTGGCCGCAGCCGCTGGCCCCCGGTGAGAATAGTAAGTTTGGGAGACGAGCAGGGCAGGCCGGACTCAGCAGAGACAGTCAGCCACCCGTTCAAACACTGGGGCACACTGTACACAGCAGGAAGCGAGGGGGCGGGGCAGCTGGCCGCAGCCGCTGGCCCCGGTGAGAATAGTAAGTTTGGGAGACGAGCAGGGCAGGCCGGACTCAGCAGAGACAGTCAGCCACCCGTTCAAACACTGGGGCACACTGTACACAGCAGGAAGCGAGGGGGCGGGGGCAGCTGGCCGCAGCCGCTGGCCCCCGGTGAGAATAGTAAGTTTGGGAGACGAGCAGGGCAGGCCGGACTCAGCAGAGACAGTCAGCCACCCGTTCAAACACTGGGGCACACTGTACACAGCAGGAAGCGAGGGGGCGGGGGCAGCTGGCCGCAGCCGCTGGCCCCGGTGAGAATAGTAAGTTTGGGAGACGAGCAGGGCAGGCCGGACTCAGCAGAGACAGTCAGCCACCCGTTCAAACACTGGGGCACACTGTACACAGCAGGAAGCGAGGGGGCGGGGGCAGCTGGCCGCAGCCGCTGGCCCCCGGTGAGAATAGTAAGTTTGGGAGACGAGCAGGGCAGGCCGGACTCAGCAGAGACAGTCAGCCACCCGTTCAAACACTGGGGCACACTGTACACAGCAGGAAGCGAGGGGGCGGGGGCAGCTGGCCGCAGCCGCTGGCCCCCGGTGAGAATAGTAAGTTTGGGAGACGAGCAGGGCAGGCCGGACTCAGCAGAGACAGTCAGCCACCCGTTCAAACACTGGGGCACACTGTACACAGCAGGAAGCGAGGGGGCGGGGGCAGCTGGCCGCAGCCGCTGGCCCCGGTGAGAATAGTAAGTTTGGGAGACGAGCAGGGCAGGCCGGACTCAGCAGAGACAGTCAGCCACCCGTTCAAACACTGGGGCACACTGTACACAGCAGGAAGCGAGGGGCGGGGGCAGCTGGCCGCAGCCGCTGCCCCCGGTGAGAATAGTAAGTTTGGGAGACGAGCAGGGCAGGCCGGACTCAGCAGAGACAGTCAGCCACCCGTTCAAACACTGGGGCACACTGTACACAGCAGGAAGCGAGGGGCGGGGGCAGCTGGCCGCAGCCGCTGGCCCCCGGTGAGAATAGTAAGTTTGGGAGACGAGCAGGGCAGGCCGGACTCAGCAGAGACAGTCAGCCACCCGTTCAAACACTGGGGCACACTGTACACAGCAGGAAGCGAGGGGCGGGGGCAGCTGGCCGCAGCCGCTGGCCCCCGGTGAGAATAGTAAGTTTGGGAGACGAGCAGGGCAGGCCGGACTCAGCAGAGACAGTCAGCCACCCGTTCAAACACTGGGCACACTGTACACAGCGGAAGCGAGGCGGCGGGGCAGCTGGCCGCAGCCGCTGGCCCCCGGTGAGAATAGTAGTTTGGGAGACGAGCAGGGCAGGCCGGACTCAGCAGAGACAGTCAGCCACCCGTTCAAACACTGGGGCACACTGTACACAGCAGGAAGCGAGGGGCGGGGCAGCTGGCCGCAGCCGCTGGCCCCCGGTGAGAATAGTAAGTTTCCGAGACGAGCAGGGCAGGCCGGACTCAGCAGAGACAGTCAGCCACCCGTTCAAACACTGGGCACACTGTACACAGCAGGAAGCGAGGGGGCGGGGGCAGCTGGCCGCAGCCGCTGGCCCCGGTGAGAATAGTAGTTTCCGAGACGAGCAGGGCAGGCCGGACTCAGCAGAGACAGTCAGCCACCCGTTCAAACACTGGGCACACTGTACACAGCAGGAAGCGGGGGCGGGGCAGCTGGCCGCAGCCGCTGGCCCCCGGTGAGAATAGTAGTTTGGGAGACGAGCAGGGCAGGCCGGACTCAGCAGAGACAGTCCACCCGTTCAAACACTGGGCACACTGTACACAGCAGAAGCGAGGGGGCGGGGGCAGCTGGCCGCAGCCGCTGGCCCCCGGTGAGAATAGTAATTTGGGAGACGAGCAGGGCAGGCCGGACTCAGCAGAGACAGTCACCACCCGTTCAAACACTGGGGCACACTGTACACAGCAGGAAGCGAGGGGGGGGGCAGCTGGCCGCAGCCGCTGGCCCCCGTGTGAGAATAGTAAGTTTGGGAGACGAGCAGGGCAGGCCGGACTCAGCAGAGACAGTCAGCCACCCGTTCAAACACTGGGGCACACTGTACACAGCAGGAAGCGAGGGGCGGGGGCAGCTGGCCGCAGCCGCTGGCCCCCGGTGAGAATAGTAAGTTTCCGAGACGAGCAGGCAGGCCGGACTCGCAGAGACAGTCAGCCACCCGTTCAAACACTGGGGCACACTGTACACAGCAGAAGCGAGGGGGCGGGCAGCTGGCCGCAGCCGCTGGCCCCCGGTGAGAATAGTAAGTTTGGAGACGAGCAGGCAGCCGGACTCAGCAGAGACAGTCAGCCACCCGTTCAAACACTGGGGCACACTGTACACAGCAGGAAGCGAGGGGCGGGGGCAGCTGGCCGCAGCCGCTGGCCCCCGGTGAGAATAGTAAGTTTCCGAGACGAGCAGGGCAGGCCGGACTCAGCAGAGACAGTCAGCCCCCGTTCAAACACTGGGGCACACTGTACACAGCAGGAAGCGAGGGGGCGGGGGCAGCTGGCCGCAGCCGCTGGCCCCCGGTGAGAATAGTAAGTTTCCGAGACGAGCAGGGCAGGGCCGGACTCAGCAGAGACAGTCAGCCACCCGTTCAAACACTGGGGCACACTGTACACAGCAGGAAGCGAGGGGGCGGGGGCAGCTGGCCGCAGCCGCTGGCCCCCGGTGAATAGTAAGTTTCCGAGACGAGCAGGCAGGCCGGACTCAGCAGAGACAGTCAGCCACCCGTTCACACTGGGGCACACTGTACACAGCAGGAAGCGAGGGGGCGGGGGCAGCTGGCCGCAGCCGCTGGCCCCCGGTGAGAATAGTATTTTCCGAGACGAGCAGGGCAGGCCGGACTCAGCAGAGACAGTCAGCCACCCGTTCAAACACTGGGCACACTGTACACAGCAGGAAGCGAGGGGGCGGGGGCAGCTGGCCGCAGCCGCTGGCCCCCGGTGAGAATAGTAAGTTTGGGAGACGAGCAGGGCAGGCCGGACTCAGCAGAGACAGTCAGCCACCCGTTCAAACACTGGGGCACACTGTACACAGCAGGAAGCGAGGGGGCGGGGGCAGCTGGCCGCAGCCGCTGGCCCCCGGTGAGAATAGTAAGTTTCCGAGACGAGCAGGGCAGGCCGGACTCAGGAGACAGTCAGCCACCCGTTCAAACACTGGGGCACACTGTACACAGCAGGAAGCGAGGGGCGGGGGCAGCTGGCCGCAGCCGCTGGCCCCCGTGAGAATAGTAAGTTGGAGACGAGCAGGGCAGGCCGGACTCAGCAGAGACAGTCAGCCACCCGTTCAAACACTGGGGCACACTGTACACAGCAGGAAGCGAGGGGGCGGGGGCAGCTGGCCGCAGCCGCTGGCCCCCGGTGAGAATAGTAAGTTTCCGAGACGAGCAGGGCAGCCGGACTCAGCAGAGACAGTCAGCCACCCGTTCAAACACTGGGGCACACTGTACACAGCAGGAGCGAGAGGGGCGGGGGCAGCTGGCCGCCCGCTGGCCCCCGGTGAGAATAGTAAGTTTCCGAGACGAGCAGGGCAGGCCGGACTCAGCAGAGACAGTCAGCCACCCGTTCAAACACTGGGGCACACTGTACACAGCAGGAAGCGAGGGGGCGGGGGCAGCTGGCCGCAGCCGCTGGCCCCCGTGAGAATAGTAAGTTTCCGAGACGAGCAGGGCAGGCCGGACTCAGCAGAGACAGTCAGCCACCCGTTCAAACACTGGGGCACACTGTACACAGCAGGAAGCGAGGGGGGGGCAGCTGGCCGCAGCCGCTGGCCCCCGGTGAGAATAGTAAGTTTCCGAGACGAGCAGGGCAGGCCGGACTCAGCAGAGACAGTCAGCCACCCGTTCAAACACTGGGCACACTGTACACAGCAGAAGCGAGGGGCGGGGGCAGCTGGCCGCAGCCGCTGGCCCCCGGTGAGAATAGTAAGTTTCCGAGACGAGCAGGGCAGGCCGGACTCAGCAGAGACAGTCAGCCACCCGTTCAAACACTGGGGCACACTGTACACAGCAGGAAGCGAGGGGCGGGGGCAGCTGGCCGCAGCCGCTGGCCCCCGGTGAGAATAGTAAGTTTCCGAGACGAGCAGGGCAGGCCGGACTCAGCAGAGACAGTCAGCCACCCGTTCAAACACTGGGGCACACTGTACACAGCAGGAGCGAGGGGGCGGGGCAGCTGGCCGCAGCCGCTGGCCCCCGGTGAGAATAGTAAGTTTCCGAGACGAGCAGGCAGGCCGGACTCAGCAGAGACAGTCAGCCACCCGTTCAAACACTGGGGCACACTGTACACAGCAGGAAGCGAGGGGGCGGGGCAGCTGGCCGCAGCCGCTGGCCCCCGGTGAGAATAGTAAGTTTCCGAGACGAGCAGGGCAGGCCGGACTCAGCAGAGACAGTCAGCCACCCTTCAAACACTGGGCACACTGTACACAGCAGGAAGCGAGGGGCGGGGGCAGCTGGCCGCAGCCGCTGGCCCCCGTTGAGAATAGTAGTTTCCGAGACGAGCAGGGCAGGCCGGACTCGCAGAGACAGTCAGCCACCCGTTCAAACACTGGGGCACACTGTACACAGCAGGAAGCGAGGGGGCGGGGCAGCTGGCCGCAGCCGCTGGCCCCCGTGAGAATAGTGTTTTCCGAGACGAGCAGGGCAGGCCGGACTCGCAGAGACAGTCAGCCACCCTTCAAACACTGGGGCACACTGTACACAGCAGGAAGCGAGGGGGCGGGGCAGCTGGCCGCAGCCGCTGGCCCCCGGTGAGAATAGTAAGTTTCCGAGACGAGCAGGCAGGCCGGACTCAGCAGAGACAGTCAGCCACCCGTTCAAACACTGGGGCACACTGTACACAGCAGGAAGCGAGGGGCGGGGGCAGCTGGCCGCAGCCGCTGCCCCCGGTGAGAATAGTAAGTTTCCGAGACGAGCAGGCAGGCCGGACTCAGCAGAGACAGTCAGCCACCCGTTCAAACACTGGGGCACACTGTACACAGCAGGAAGCGAGGGGGCGGGGGCAGCTGGCCGCAGCCGCTGCCCCCGGTGAGAATAGTAAGTTTCCGAGACGAGCAGGGCAGGCCGGACTCAGCAGAGACAGTCAGCCACCCGTTCAAACACTGGGGCACACTGTACACAGCAGGAAGCGAGGGGGGGGGCAGCTGGCCGCAGCCGCTGGCCCCCGTGAGAATAGTAAGTTTCCGAGACGAGCAGGGCAGGCCGGACTCGCAGAGACAGTCAGCCACCCGTTCAAACACTGGGGCACACTGTACACAGCAGGAAGCGAGGGGCGGGGGCAGCTGGCCGCAGCCGCTGGCCCCCGGTGAGAATAGTAGTTTCCGAGACGAGCAGGGCAGCCGGACTCAGCAGAGACAGTCAGCCACCCGTTCAAACACTGGGCACACTGTACACAGCAGGAAGCGAGGGGGCGGGGGCAGCTGGCCGCAGCCGCTGGCCCCGGTGAGAATAGTAAGTTTCCGAGACGAGCAGGGCAGCCGGACTCAGCAGAGACAGTCAGCCACCCGTTCAAACACTGGGCACACTGTACACAGCAGGAAGCGGGGGGCGGGGCAGCTGGCCGCAGCCGCTGGCCCCCGGTGAGAATAGTAAGTTTCCGAGACGCAGGGCAGGCCGGACTCAGCAGAGACAGTCAGCCACCCGTTCAAACACTGGGGCACACTGTACACAGCAGGACGAGGGGGCGGGGGCAGCTGGCCGCAGCCGCTGGCCCCCGTGGAATAGTAAGTTTCCGAGACGAGCAGGGCAGGCCGGACTCAGCAGAGACAGTCAGCCACCCGTTCAAACACTGGGGCACACTGTACACAGCAGGAAGCGAGGGGCGGGGGCAGCTGGCCGCAGCCGCTGGCCCCCGTGAGAATAGTAAGTTTCCGAGACGAGCAGGGCAGCCGGACTCAGCAGAGACAGTCAGCCACCCGTTCAAACACTGGGGCACACTGTACCAGCAGGAAGCGAGGGGGCGGGGCAGCTGGCCGCAGCCGCTGGCCCCCGTGAGAATAGTAAGTTTCCGAGACGAGCAGGGCAGGCCGGACTCAGCAGAGACAGTCAGCCACCCGTTCAAACACTGGGCACACTGTACACAGCAGGAAGCGAGGGGCGGGGGCAGCTGGCCGCAGCCGCTGGCCCCCGTGAGAATAGTAAGTTTCCGAGACGAGCAGGGCAGGCCGGACTCAGCAGAGACAGTCAGCCACCCGTTCAAACACTGGGGCACACTGTACACAGCAGGAAGCGAGGGGGCGGGGCAGCTGGCCGCAGCCGCTGGCCCCCGGTGAGAATAGTAAGTTTCCGAGACGAGCAGGCAGGCCGGACTCAGCAGAGACAGTCAGCCACCCGTTCAAACACTGGGGCACACTGTACACAGCAGGAAGCGAGGGGGCGGGGGCAGCTGGCCGCAGCCGCTGGCCCCCGGTGAGAATAGTAAGTTTCCGAGACGAGCAGGCAGGCCGACTCGGCAGAGACAGTCAGCCACCCGTTCAAACACTGGGGCACACTGTACACAGCAGGAAGCGAGGGGGCGGGGGCAGCTGGCCGCAGCCGCTGGCCCCCGGTGAGAATAGTAAGTTTCCGAGACGAGCAGGCAGGCCGGACTCAGCAGAGACAGTCAGCCACCCGTTCAAACACTGGGGCACACTGTACACAGCAGGAAGCGAGGGGCGGGGGCAGCTGGCCGCAGCCGCTGGCCCCCGGTGAGAATAGTAAGTTTCCGAGACGAGCAGGGCAGGCCGGACTCAGCAGAGACAGTCAGCCACCCGTTCAAACACTGGGGCACACTGTACACAGCAGGAAGCGAGGGGCGGGGCGGGCGCTGGCCGCAGCCGCTGGCCCCCGGTGAGAATAGTAAGTTTCCGAGACGAGCAGGGCAGGCCGGACTCGCAGAGACAGTCAGCCACCCGTTCAAACACTGGGGCACACTGTACACAGCAGGAAGCGAGGGGGCGGGGCAGCTGGCCGCAGCCGCTGGCCCCCGGTGAGAATAGTAAGTTTCCGAGACGAGCAGGGCAGGCCGGACTCAGCAGAGACAGTCAGCCACCCGTTCAAACACTGGGGCACACTGTACACAGCAGGAAGCGAGGGGGCGGGGGCAGCTGGCCGCAGCCGCTGGCCCCCGGTGAGAATAGTAAGTTTCCGAGACGAGCAGGGCAGGCCGGACTCAGCAGAGACAGTCAGCCACCCGTTCAACACTGGGGCACACTGTACACAGCAGGAAGCGAGGGGCGGGGGCAGCTGGCCGCAGCCGCTGGCCCCCGGTGAGAATAGTAAGTTTCCGAGACGAGCAGGGCAGGCCGGACTCAGCAGAGACAGTCAGCCACCCGTTCAACACTGGGGCACACTGTACACAGCAGGAAGCGAGGGGGCGGGGGCAGCTGGCCGCAGCCCGCTGGCCCCCGGTGAGAATAGTAAGTTTCCGAGACGAGCAGGGCAGGCCGGACTCAGCAGAGACAGTCAGCCACCCGTTCAAACACTGGGGCACACTGTACACAGCAGAAGCGAGGGGGCGGGGGCAGCTGGCCGCAGCCGCTGGCCCCCGGTGAGAATAGTAAGTTTCCGAGACGAGCAGGGCAGGCCGGACTCAGCAGAGACAGTCAGCCACCCGTTCAAACACTGGGCACACTGTACACAGCAGGAAGCGAGGGGGCGGGGGCAGCTGGCCGCAGCCGCTGCCCCCGGTGAGAATAGTAAGTTTCCGGACGAGCAGGGCAGGCCGGACTCAGCAGAGACAGTCAGCCACCCGTCAAACACTGGGCACACTGTACACAGCAGGAAGCGAGGGGGCGGGGGCAGCTGGCCGCAGCCGCTGGCCCCGGTGAGAATAGTAAGTTTCCGAGACGAGCAGGCAGGCCGACTCAGCAGAGACAGTCAGCCACCCCCGTTCAAACACTGGGCACACTGTACACCAGAAGCGAGGGGGCGGGGCAGCTGGCCGCAGCCGCTGGCCCCCGGTGAGAATAGTAAGTTTCCGAGACGAGCAGGGCAGGCCGGACTCAGCAGAGACAGTCAGCCACCCGTTCAAACACTGGGCACACTGTACACAGCAGGAAGCGAGGGGCGGGGGCAGCTGGCCGCAGCCGCTGGCCCCCGGTGAGAATAGTAAGTTTCCGAGAGAGCAGGGCAGGCCGGACTCAGCAGAGACAGTCAGCCACGTTCAACACTGGGCACACTGTACACAGCAGGAAGCGAGGGGGCGGGGGCAGCTGGCCGCAGCCGCTGGCCCCGGTGAGAATAGTAAGTTTCCGAGACGAGCAGGGCAGGCCGGACTCAGCAGAGACAGTCAGCCACCCGTTCAAACACTGGGGCACACTGTACACAGCAGAAGCGAGGGGGCGGGGGCAGCGCTGCCGCAGCCTGGCCCCGGTGAGAATAGTAAGTTTCCGAGACGAGCAGCAGGCAGGCCGGACTCAGCAGAGACAGTCAGCCACCCGTTCAAACACTGGGGCACACTGTACACAGCAGGAAGCGAGGGGCGGGGGCAGCTGGCCGCAGCCGCTGGCCCCGTTGAATAGTAAGTTTTCCGAGACGAGCAGGGCAGGCCGGACTCAGCAGAGACAGTCAGCCACCCGTTCAACACTGGGGCACACTGTACACAGCAGGAAGCGAGGGGGCGGGGGCAGCTGGCCGCAGCCGCTGGCCCCCCGGTGAAATAGTAAGTTTCCGAGACGAGCAGGGCAGGCCGGACTCAGCAGAGACAGTCAGCCACCCGTTCAAACACTGGGGCACACTGTACACAGCAGGAAGCGAGGGGGCGGGGCAGCTGGCCGCAGCCGCTGGCCCCCGGTGAGAATAGTAAGTTTCCGAGACGAGCAGGCAGGCCGGACTCGCAGAGACAGTCAGCACCCGTTCAAACACTGGGGCACACTGTACACAGCAGGAAGCGAGGGGGCGGGGGCAGCTGGCCGCAGCCGCTGGCCCCCGGTGAGAATAGTAAGTTTCCGAGACGAGCAGGGCAGGCCGGACTCAGCAGAGACAGTCAGCCACCCGTTCAAACACTGGGGCACACTGTACACAGCAGGAAGCGAGGGGGCGGGGGCAGCTGGCCGCAGCCGCTGGCCCCCGGTGAGAATAGTAAGTTTCCGAGACGAGCAGGGCAGGCCGGACTCAGCAGAGACAGTCAGCCACCCGTTCAAACACTGGGGCACACTGTACACAGCAGGAAGCGAGGGGGCGGGGGCAGCTGGCCGCAGCCGCTGGCCCGGTGAGAATAGTAATTTCCGAGACGAGCAGGGCAGGCGGACTCAGCAGAGACAGTCAGCCACCGTTCAAACACTGGGGCACACTGTACACAGCAGGAAGCGGGGGCGGGGGCAGCTGGCCGCAGCCGCTGGCCCCCGTGAGAATAGTAAGTTTCCGAGACGAGCAGGGCAGGCCGGACTCAGCAGAGACAGTCAGCCACCCGTTCAACACTGGGGCACACTGTACACAGCAGGAAGCGAGGGGGCGGGGGCAGCTGGCCGCAGCCGCTGGCCCCCGGTGAGAATAGTAAGTTTCCGAGACGCAGGGCAGGCCGGACTCAGCAGAGACAGTCAGCCACCCGTTCAAACACTGGGGCACACTGTACACAGCAGGAAGCGAGGGGCGGGGGCAGCTGGCCGCAGCCCTGGCCCCCGGTGAGAATAGTAAGTTTCCGAGACGAGCAGGGCAGGCCGGACTCAGCAGAGACAGTCAGCCACCCGTTCAACACTGGGCACACTGTACACAGCAGGAAGCGAGGGGGCGGGGGCAGCTGGCGCAGCCGCTGGCCCCCGGTGAGAAAGTAGTTTCCGAGACGAGCAGGCAGGCCGGACTCAGCAGAGACAGTCAGCCACCCGTTCAAACACTGGGGCACACTGTACACAGCAGGAAGCGAGGGGCGGGGCAGCTGGCCGCAGCCGCTGGCCCCGTGAGAATAGTAATTTCCGAGACGAGCAGGGCAGGCCGGACTCAGCAGAGACAGTCAGCCACCCGTTCAAACACTGGGGCACACTGTACACAGCAGGAAGCGAGGGGCGGGGCAGCTGGCCGCAGCCGCTGGCCCCCGGTGAGAATAGTAAGTTTCCGAGACGAGCAGGGCAGGCCGGACTCGCAGAGACAGTCAGCCACCCGTTCAAACACTGGGCACACTGTACACAGCAGGAAGCGAGGGGGGGGCAGCTGGCCGCAGCCGCTGCCCCCGTTGAATAGTAAGTTTCCGAGACGAGCAGGGCAGGCCGGACTCAGCAGAGACAGTCAGCCACCCGTTCAAACACTGGGGCACTGTACACAGCAGGAAGCGAGGGGGCGGGGGCAGCTGGCCGCAGCCGCTGGCCCCCGTGAGAATAGTAAGTTTCCGAGACGAGCAGGGCAGGCCGGACTCAGCAGAGACAGTCAGCCACCCGTTCAAACACTGGGGCACACTGTACACAGCAGGAAGCGAGGGGGCGGGGGCAGCTGGCCGCAGCCGCTGGCCCCGGTGAGAATAGTAAGTTTCCGAGACGAGCAGGGCAGGCCGGACTCAGCAGAGACAGTCAGCCACCCGTTCAAACACTGGGTCACACTGTACACAGCAGGAAGCGAGGGGGCGGGGGCAGCTGGCCGCAGCCGCTGGCCCCCGGTGAGAATAGTAATTTTCCGAGACGAGCAGGGCAGGCCGACTCAGCAGAGACAGTCAGCCACCCGTTCAAACACTGGGCACACTGTACACAGCAGGAAGCGAGGGGGCGGGGGCAGCTGGCCGCAGCCGCTGGCCCCGGTGAGAATAGTAAGTTTCCGAGACGAGCAGGGCAGCCGGACTCGCAGAGACAGTCAGCCACCCGTTCAAACACTGGGGCACACTGTACACAGCAGGAAGCGAGGGGGCGGGGGCAGCTGGCCGCAGCCGCTGGCCCCCGTGAGAAGTAAGTTTCCGAGACGAGCAGGGCAGGCCGGACTCAGCAGAGACAGTCAGCCACCCGTTCAAACACTGGGGCACACTGTACACAGCAGGAAGCGAGGGGCGGGGCAGCTGGCCGCAGCCGCTGGCCCCCGGTGAGAATAGTAAGTTTCCGAGACGAGCAGGGCAGCCGGACTCCAGAGACAGTCAGCCACCCGTTCAAACACTGGGGCACACTGTACACAGCAGGAAGCGAGGGGGCGGGGGCAGCTGGCCGCAGCCGCTGGCCCCCTGAGAATAGTAAGTTTCCGAGACGAGCAGGGCAGGCCGGACTCAGCAGAGACAGTCAGCCACCCGTTCAAACACTGGGGCACACTGTACACAGCAGGAAGCGAGGGGCGGGGGCAGCTGGCCGCAGCCGCTGGCCCCCGTGAGAATAGTAAGTTTCCGAGACGAGCAGGGCAGGCCGGACTCAGCAGAGACAGTCAGCCACCCGTTCAAACACTGGGGCACACTGTACACCAGGAAGCGAGGGGGCGGGGCAGCTGGCCGCAGCCGCTGCCCCCGGTGAGAATAGTAAGTTTCCGAGACGAGCAGGGCAGCCGGACTCAGCAGAGACAGTCAGCCACCCGTTCAAACACTGGGCCACTGTACACAGCAGGAAGCGAGGGGGCGGGGGCAGCTGGCGCAGCCGCTGGCCCCCGGTGAGAATAGTAAGTTTCCGAGACGAGCAGGGCAGGCCGGACTCAGCAGAGACAGTCAGCCACCCGTTCAAACACTGGGGCACACTGTACACAGCAGGAAGCGAGGGGGCGGGGGCAGGGCCGCAGCCGCTGGCCCCCGGTGAGAATAGTAAGTTTCCGAGACGAGCAGGGCAGGCCGGACTCAGCAGAGACAGTCAGCCACCCGTTCAAACACTGGGGCACACTGTACACAGCAGGAAGCGAGGGGGCGGGGGCAGCTGGCCGCAGCCGCTGGCCCCGGTGAGAATAGTAGTTTCCGAGACGAGCAGGGCAGGCCGGACTCAGCAGAGACAGTCAGCCACCCGTTCAAACACTGGGGCACACTGTACACAGCAGGAAGCGAGGGGGCGGGGGCAGCTGGCCGCAGCGCTGGCCCCCGGTGAGAATAGTAAGTTTCCGAGACGAGCAGGGCAGGCGGACTCAGCAGAGACAGTCAGCCACCCGTTCAAACACTGGGGCACACTGTACACAGCAGGAAGCGAGGGGGGCGGGGGCAGCTGGCCGCAGCCGCTGGCCCCCGGTGAGAATAGTAAGTTTCCGAGACGAGCAGGGCAGGCCGGACTCAGCAGAGACAGTCAGCCACCCGTTCAAACACTGGGGCACACTGTACACAGCAGGAAGCGAGGGGGCGGGGGCAGCTGGCCGCAGCCGCTGGCCCCCGGTGAGAATAGTAAGTTTCCGAGACGAGCAGGGCAGGCCGGACTCAGCAGAGACAGTCAGCCACCCGTTCAAACACTGGGGCACACTGTACACAGCAGGAAGCGAGGGGGCGGGGGCAGCTGGCCGCAGCCGCTGGCCCCCGGTGAGAATAGTAAGTTTCCGAGACGAGCAGGGCAGGCCGGACTCAGCAGAGACAGTCAGCCACCCGTTCAAACACTGGGGCACACTGTACACAGCAGGAAGCGAGGGGGCGGGGGCAGCTGGCCGCAGCCGCTGGCCCCCGGTGAGAATAGTAAGTTTCCGAGACGAGCAGGGCAGGCCGGACTCAGCAGAGACAGTCAGCCACCCGTTCAAACACTGGGGCACACTGTACACAGCAGGAAGCGAGGGGGCGGGGGCAGCTGGCCGCAGCCGCTGGCCCCCGGTGAGAATAGTAAGTTTCCGAGACGAGCAGGGCAGGCCGGACTCAGCAGAGACAGTCAGCCACCCGTTCAAACACTGGGGCACACTGTACACAGCAGGAAGCGAGGGGGCGGGGGCAGCTGGCCGCAGCCGCTGGCCCCCGGTGAGAATAGTAAGTTTCCGAGACGAGCAGGGCAGGCCGGACTCAGCAGAGACAGTCAGCCACCCGTTCAAACACTGGGGCACACTGTACACAGCAGGAAGCGAGGGGGCGGGGGCAGCTGGCCGCAGCCGCTGGCCCCGGTGAGAATAGTAAGTTTCCGAGACGAGCAGGGCAGGCCGGACTCAGCAGAGACAGTCAGCCACCCGTTCAAACACTGGGGCACACTGTACACAGCAGGAAGCGAGGGGGCGGGGGCAGCTGGCCGCAGCCGCTGGCCCCCGGTGAGAATAGTAAGTTTCCGAGACGAGCAGGGCAGGCCGGACTCAGCAGAGACAGTCAGCCACCCGTTCAAACACTGGGGCACACTGTACACAGCAGGAAGCGAGGGGGCGGGGGCAGCTGGCCGCAGCCGCTGGCCCCCGGTGAGAATAGTAAGTTTCCGAGACGAGCAGGGCAGGCCGGACTCAGCAGAGACAGTCAGCCACCCGTTCAAACACTGGGGCACACTGTACACAGCAGGAAGCGAGGGGGCGGGGGCAGCTGGCCGCAGCCGCTGGCCCCGGTGAGAATAGTAAGTTTCCGAGACGAGCAGGGCAGGCCGGACTCAGCAGAGACAGTCAGCCACCCGTTCAAACACTGGGGCACACTGTACACAGCAGGAAGCGAGGGGGCGGGGGCAGCTGGCCGCAGCCGCTGGCCCCGGTGAGAATAGTAAGTTTCCGAGACGAGCAGGGCAGGCCGGACTCAGCAGAGACAGTCAGCCACCCGTTCAAACACTGGGGCACACTGTACACAGCAGGAAGCGAGGGGGCGGGGGCAGCTGGCCGCAGCCGCTGGCCCCGGTGAGAATAGTAAGTTTCCGAGACGAGCAGGGCAGGCCGGACTCAGCAGAGACAGTCAGCCACCCGTTCAAACATGGGGCACACTGTACACAGCAGGAAGCGAGGGGGCGGGGGCAGCTGGCCGCAGCCGCTGGCCCCGGTGAGAATAGTAAGTTTCCGAGACGAGCAGGGCAGGCCGGACTCAGCAGAGACAGTCAGCCACCCGTTCAAACACTGGGGCACACTGTACACAGCAGGAAGCGAGGGGGCGGGGGGCAGCTGGCCGCAGCGTGGCCCCCGGTGAGAATAGTAGTTTCCGAGACGAGCAGGGCAGGCCGGACTCAGCAGAGACAGTCAGCCACCCGTTCAAACACTGGGGCACACTGTACACAGCAGGGAGCGAGGGGGCGGGGGCAGCTGGCCGCAGCCGCTGGCCCCGGTGAGAATAGTAAGTTTCCGAGACGAGCAGGGCAGGCGGACTCAGCAGAGACAGTCAGCCACCGTTCAAACACTGGGGCACACTGTACACAGCAGGAAGCGAGGGGGCGGGGGCAGCTGGCCGCAGCCGCTGGCCCCGGTGAGAATAGTACGTTTCCGAGACGAGCAGGGCAGGCCGGACTCAGCAGAGACAGTCAGCCACCGTTCAAACACTGGGGCACACTGTACACAGCAGGAAGCGAGGGGGCGGGGGCAGCTGGCCGCAGCCGCTGGCCCCCGGTGAGAATAGTAAGTTTCCGAGACGAGCAGGGCAGGCCGGACTCAGCAGAGACAGTCAGCCACCGTTCAAACACTGGGGCACACTGTACACAGCAGGAAGCGAGGGGGCGGGGGCAGCTGGCCGCAGCCGCTGGCCCCCGGTGAGAATAGTAAGTTTCCGAGACGAGCAGGGCAGGCCGGACTCAGCAGAGACAGTCAGCCACCCGTTCAAACACTGGGGCACACTGTACACAGCAGGAAGCGAGGGGGCGGGGGCAGCTGCCGCAGCCGCTGGCCCCCGGTGAGAATAGTAAGTTTCGAGACGAGCAGGGCAGGCCGGACTCAGCAGAGACAGTCAGCCACCCGTTCAAACACTGGGGCACACTGTACACAGCAGGAAGCGAGGGGGCGGGGGCAGCTGGCCGCAGCCGCTGGCCCCGGTGAGAATAGTAGTTTCCGAGACGAGCAGGGCAGGCCGGACTCAGCAGAGACAGTCAGCGCCACCGTTCAAACACTGGGGCACACTGTACACAGCAGGAAGCGAGGGGGCGGGGCAGCTGGCCGCAGCCGCTGGCCCCCGGTGAGAATAGTAAGTTTCCGAGACGAGCAGGCAGGCCGGACTCAGCAGAGACAGTCAGCCACCCGTTCAAACACTGGGGCACACTGTACACAGCAGGAAGCGAGGGGGCGGGGGCAGCTGGCCGCAGCCGCTGGCCCCCGGTGAGAATAGTAAGTTTCCGAGACGAGCAGGGCAGGCGGACTCAGCAGAGACAGTCAGCCACCCGTTCAAACACTGGGGCACACTGTACACAGCAGGAAGCGAGGGGGGCGGGGGCAGCTGGCCGCAGCCGCTGGCCCCGGTGAGAATAGTAAGTTTCCGAGACGAGCAGGGCAGGCCGGACTCAGCAGAGACAGTCAGCCACCCGTTCAAACACTGGGGCACACTGTACACAGCAGGAAGCGAGGGGGGCGGGGGGCTGGCCGCAGCCGCTGGCCCCGGTGAGAATAGTAAGTTTCCGAGAGGAGCAGGCAGGCCGGACTCAGCAGAGAGACAGTCAGCCACCCGTTCAAACACTGGGGCACACTGTACACAGCAGGAAGAGCGGGGGCGGGGGCAGCTGGCCGCAGCCGCTGGCCCCCGGTGAGAATAGTAAGTTTCCGAGAGAGCAGGGCAGGCCGGACTCAGCAGAGACAGTCAGCCACCCGTTCAAACACTGGGGCACACTGTACACAGCAGGAAGCGAGGGGGCGGGGGCAGTGGCCGCAGCCGCTGGCCCCGGTGAGAATAGTAAGTTTCCGAGACGAGCAGGGCAGGCCGGACTCGCAGAGACAGTCAGCCACCCGTTCAAACACTGGGGCACACTGTACACAGCAGGAAGCGGGGGGCGGGGGCAGCTGGCCGCAGCCGCTGGCCCCCGGTGAGAATAGTAAGTTTCCGAGACGAGCAGGGCAGGCCGGACTCAGCAGAGACAGTCAGCCACCGTTCAAACACTGGGGCACACTGTACACAGCAGGAAGCGAGGGGGCGGGGGCAGCTGGCCGCAGCCGCTGGCCCCCGGTGAGAATAGTAAGTTTCCGAGACGAGCAGGCAGGCCGGACTCAGCAGAGACAGTCAGCCACCCGTTCAAACACTGGGGCACACTGTACACAGCAGGAAGCGAGGGGGCGGGGGCAGCTGGCCGCAGCCGCTGGCCCCGGTGAGAATAGTAGTTTCCGAGACGAGCAGGCAGGCCGGACTCAGCAGAGACAGTCAGCCACCCGTTCAAACACTGGGGCACACTGTACACAGCAGGAAGCGAGGGGGCGGGGCAGCTGGCCGCAGCCGCTGGCCCCCGGTGAGAATAGTAAGTTTCCGAGACGAGCAGGGCAGGCCGGACTCAGCAGAGACAGTCAGCCACCCGTTCAAACACTGGGCACACTGTACACAGCAGGAAGAGAGGGGGCGGGGGCAGCTGGCCGCAGCCGCTGGCCCCCGGTGAGAATAGTAAGTTTCCGAGACGAGCAGGGCAGGCCGGACTCAGCAGAGACAGTCAGCCACCCGTTCAAACACTGGGGCACACTGTACACAGCAGGAAGCGAGGGGGCGGGGGCAGCTGGCCGCAGCCGCTGGCCCCCGGTGAGAATAGTAAGTTTCCGAGACGAGCAGGGCAGGCCGGACTCAGCAGAGACAGTCAGCCCCCCGTTCAAACACTGGGGCACACTGTACACAGCAGGAAGCGAGGGGGCGGGGGCAGCTGGCCGCAGCCGCTGGCCCCCGGTGAGAATAGTAAGTTTCCGAGACGAGCAGGGCAGGCCGGACTCAGCAGAGACAGTCAGCCACCCGTTCAAACACTGGGGCACACTGTACACAGCAGGAAGCGAGGGGGCGGGGGCAGCTGGCCGCAGCCGCTGGCCCCGGTGAGAATAGTAGTTTCCGAGACGAGCAGGGCAGGCGGACTCAGCAGAGACAGTCAGCCACCCGTTCAAACACTGGGGCACACTGTACACAGCAGGAAGCGAGGGGGCGGGGGCAGCTGGCCGCAGCCGCTGGCCCCGGTGAGAATAGTAAGTTTCGAGACGAGCAGGGCAGGCGGACTCAGCAGAGACAGTCAGCCACCCGTTCAAACACTGGGGCACACTGTACACAGCAGGAAGCGAGGGGGCGGGGGCAGCTGGCCGCAGCCGCTGGCCCCCGGTGAGAATAGTAAGTTTCCGAGACGAGCAGGGCAGGCCGGACTCAGCAGAGACAGTCAGCCACCCGTTCAAACACTGGGGCACACTGTACACAGCAGGAAGCGAGGGGGCGGGGGCAGCTGGCCGCAGCCGCTGGCCCCGGTGAGAATAGTAAGTTTCCGAGACGAGCAGGGCAGGCCGGACTCAGCAGAGACAGTCAGCCACCCGTTCAAACACTGGGGCACACTGTACACAGCAGGAAGCGAGGGGGCGGGGGCAGCTGGCCGCAGCCGCTGGCCCCCGGTGAGAATAGTAAGTTTCCGAGACGAGCAGGGCAGGCCGGACTCAGCAGAGACAGTCAGCCACCGTTCAAACACTGGGGCACACTGTACACAGCAGGAAGCGAGGGGGCGGGGGCAGCTGGCCGCAGCCGCTGGCCCCCGGTGAGAATAGTAAGTTTCCGAGACGAGCAGGGCAGGCCGGACTCAGCAGAGACAGTCAGCCACCCGTTCAAACACTGGGGCACACTGTACACAGCAGGAAGCGAGGGGGCGGGGGCAGCTGGCCGCAGCCGCTGGCCCCCGGTGAGAATAGTAAGTTTCCGAGACGAGCAGGGCAGGCGGACTCAGCAGAGACAGTCAGCCACCCGTTCAAACACTGGGGCACACTGTACACAGCAGGAAGCGAGGGGGCGGGGGCAGCTGGCCGCAGCCGCTGGCCCCCGGTGAGAATAGTAAGTTTCCGAGACGAGCAGGGCAGGCCGGACTCAGCAGAGACAGTCAGCCACCCGTTCAAACACTGGGGCACACTGTACACAGCAGGAAGCGAGGGGGCGGGGGCAGCTGGCCGCAGCCGCTGGCCCCGGTGAGAATAGTAAGTTTCCGAGACGAGCAGGGCAGGCCGGACTCAGCAGAGACAGTCAGCCACCCGTTCAAACACTGGGGCACACTGTACACAGCAGGAAGCGAGGGGGCGGGGGCAGCTGGCCGCAGCCGCTGGCCCCCGGTGAGAATAGTAAGTTTCCGAGACGAGCAGGGCAGGCCGGACTCAGCAGAGACAGTCAGCCACCCGTTCAAACACTGGGGCACACTGTACACAGCAGGAAGCGAGGGGGGGGGGGCAGCTGGCCGCAGCCGCTGGCCCCCGGTGAGAATAGTAAGTTTCCGAGACGAGCAGGGCAGGCCGGACTCAGCAGAGACAGTCAGCCACCCGTTCAAACACTGGGGCAACTGTACACAGCAGGAAGCGAGGGGGCGGGGGCAGCTGGCCGCAGCCGCTGGCCCCGGTGGAGAATAGTAAGTTTCCGAGACGAGCAGGGCAGGCCGGACTCAGCAGAGAGACAGTCAGCCACCCGTTCAAACACTGGGGCACACTGTACACAGCAGGAAGCGAGGGGGCGGGGGCAGCGGGCCGCAGCCGCTGGCCCCGGTGAGAATAGTAAGTTTCCGAGACGAGCAGGGCAGGCCGGACTCAGCAGAGACAGTCAGCCACCCGTTCAAACACTGGGGCACACTGTACACAGCAGGAAGCGAGGGGGCGGGGGCAGCTGGCCGCAGCCGCTGGCCCCGGTGAGAATAGTAAGTTTCCGAGACGAGCAGGGCAGGCCGGACTCAGCAGAGACAGTCAGCCACCGTTCAAACACTGGGGCACACTGTACACAGCAGGAAGCGAGGGGGCGGGGGCAGCTGGCCGCAGCCGCTGGCCCCCGGTGAGAATAGTAAGTTTCCGAGACGAGCAGGGCAGGCCGGACTCAGCAGAGACAGTCAGCCACCCGTTCAAACACTGGGGCACACTGTACACAGCAGGAAGCGAGGGGGCGGGGGCAGCTGGCCGCAGCCGCTGGCCCCCGGTGAGAATAGTAAGTTTCCGAGACGAGCAGGGCAGGCCGGACTCAGCAGAGACAGTCAGCCACCCGTTCAAAAACTGGGGCACACTGTACACAGCAGGAAGCGAGGGGGCGGGGGCAGCTGGCCGCAGCCGCTGGCCCCCGGTGAGAATAGTAAGTTTCCGAGACGAGCAGGGCAGGCCGGACTCAGCAGAGACAGTCAGCCACCCGTTCAAAACTGGGGCACACTGTACACAGCAGGAAGCGAGGGGGGGGGCAGCTGGCCGCAGCCGCTGGCCCCCGGTGAGAATAGTAAGTTCCGAGACGAGCAGGGCAGGCCGGACTCAGCAGAGACAGTCAGCCACCCGTTCAAACACTGGGGCACACTGTACACAGCAGGAAGCGAGGGGGGGCGGGGGCAGCTGGCCGCAGCCGCTGGCCCCGGTGAGAATAGTAAGTTTCCGAGACGAGCAGGGCAGGCCGGACTCAGCAGAGACAGTCAGCCACCCGTTCAAACACTGGGGCACACTGTACACAGCAGGAAGCGAGGGGGCGGGGGCAGCTGGCCGCAGCCGCTGGCCCCGGTGAGAATAGTAAGTTCCGAGACGAGCAGGGCAGGCCGGACAGCAGAGACAGTCAGCCACCCGTTCCACCCAGCCACCCCGTTCAAAAACGGGGGAACACGTACACCGCAGGAAGCGAGGGGGCGGGGGCAGCTGGCCGCAGCCGCTGGCCCCCGGTGAGAATAGTAAGTTTCCGAGACGAGCAGGGCAGGCCGGACTCAGCAGAGACAGTCAGCCACCCGTTCAAACACTGGGGCACACTGTACACAGCAGGAAGCGAGGGGGCGGGGGCAGCTGGCCGCAGCCGGGGCCCCGGTGAGAATAGTAAGTTTCCGAGACGAGCAGGGCAGGCGGACTCAGGCAGAGACAGTCAGCCACCGTTCAAACACTGGGGCACACTGTACACAGCAGGAAGCGAGGGGGCGGGGGCAGCTGGCCGCAGCCGCTGGCCCCGGTGAGAATAGTAAGTTTCGAGACGAGCAGGGCAGGCCGGACTCAGCAGAGACAGTCAGCCACCCGTTCAAACACTGGGGCACACTGTACACAGCAGGAAGCGAGGGGGCGGGGGCAGCTGGCCGCAGCCGCTGGCCCCCGGTGAGAATAGTAAGTTTCCGAGACGAGCAGGGCAGGCCGGACTCAGCAGAGACAGTCAGCCACCCGTTCAAACACTGGGGCACACTGTACACAGCAGGAAGCGAGGGGGCGGGGGCAGCTGGCCGCAGCCGCTGGCCCCGGTGAGAATAGTAAGTTCCGAGACGAGCAGGGAAGGCAGGCCGGACTCAGCAGAGACAGTCAGCCACCCGTTCAAACACTGGGGCACACTGTACACAGCAGGAAGCGAGGGGGGGGGGCAGCTGGCCGCAGCCGCTGGCCCCCGGTGAGAATAGTAAGTTTCCGAGACGAGCAGGGCAGGCCGGACTCAGCAGAGACAGTCAGCCACCCGTTCAAACACTGGGGCACACTGTACACAGCAGGAAGCGAGGGGGCGGGGGCAGCTGGCCGCAGCCGCTGGCCCCCGGTGAGAATAGTAAGTTTCCGAGACGAGCAGGGCAGGCCGGACTCAGCAGAGACAGTCAGCCACCCGTTCAAACACTGGGGCACACTGTACACAGCAGGAAGCGAGGGGGCGGGGGCAGGGCCGCAGCCGCTGGCCCCCGGTGAGAATAGTAAGTTTCCGAGACGAGCAGGGCAGGCCGGACTCAGCAGAGACAGTCAGCCACCGTTCAAACACTGGGGCACACTGTACACAGCAGGAAGCGAGGGGGCGGGGGCAGCTGGCCGCAGCCGCTGGCCCCCGGTGAGAATAGTAAGTTTCCGAGACGAGCAGGGCAGGCCGGACTCAGCAGAGACAGTCAGCCACCCGTTCAAACACTGGGGCACACTGTACACAGCAGGAAGCGAGGGGGGGGGGCAGCTGGCCGCAGCCGCTGGCCCCCGGTGAGAATAGTAAGTTTCCGAGACGAGCAGGGCAGGCGGACTCAGCAGAGACAGTCAGCCACCCGTTCAAACACTGGGGCACACTGTACACAGCAGGAAGCGAGGGGGCGGGGGCAGCTGGCCGCAGCCGCGGCCCCGGTGAGAATAGTAAGTTTCCGAGACGAGCAGGGCAGGCCGGACTCAGCAGAGACAGTCAGCCACCCGTTCAAACATGGGGCACACTGTACACAGCAGGAGCGAGGGGCGGGGGCAGCTGGCGCAGCCGCTGGCCCCGGTGAGAATAGTAAGTTTCCGAGACGAGCAGGGCAGGCCGGACTCAGCAGAGACAGTCAGCCACCCGTTCAAACACTGGGGCACACTGTACACAGCAGGAAGCGAGGGGGCGGGGGCAGCTGGCCGCAGCCGCTGGCCCCGGTGAGAATAGTAAGTTCCGAGACGAGCAGGGCAGGCCGGACTCAGCAGAGACAGTCAGCCCACGTTCAAACACTGGGGCACACTGTACACAGCAGGAAGCGAGGGGGCGGGGGCAGCTGCCGCAGCCGCTGGCCCCGGTGAGAATAGTAAGTTTCCGAGACGAGCAGGGCAGGCCGGACTCAGCAGAGACAGTCAGCCACCGTTCAAACACTGGGGCACACTGTACACAGCAGGAAGCGAGGGGGCGGGGGCAGCTGGCCGCAGCCGCTGGCCCCCGGTGAGAATAGTAAGTTTCCGAGACGAGCAGGGCAGGCCGGACTCAGCAGAGACAGTCAGCCACCCGTTCAAACACTGGGGCACACTGTACACAGCAGAAGCGACGAGGGGGCGGGGGCAGCTGGCCGCAGCCGCTGGCCCCGGTGAGAATAGTAAGTTTCCGAGACGAGCAGGGCAGGCCGGACTCAGCAGAGACAGTCAGCCACCGTTCAAACACTGGGGCACACTGTACACAGCAGGAAGCGAGGGGGCGGGGGCAGCTGGCCGCAGCGCTGGCCCCGGTGAGAATAGTAAGTTTCCGAGACGAGCAGGGCAGGCCGGACTCAGCAGAGACAGTCAGCACCCGTTCAAACACTGGGGCACACTGTACACAGCAGGAAGCGAGGGGGCGGGGGCAGCTGGCCGCAGCCGCTGGCCCCGGTGAGAATAGTAAGTAAGCCACGCTGAACGGGCCGGACTCAGCAGACACACTTAGCCACCAGAGAATAGTCCAGTAATTCCTAAAGTGTTTTTGACACTTTCACAAGAAACTCTATAGTGTCCCTTTTGGCAAGCCTCATTCATGCATGTAGTCAAATTGGTTCAGAAACTACAGCCATTATAATATGAGGATGGAATTTCAAGCGTTTTGCTTCAAAATAGTGTGGGAGTGGAAGAGGTTAATACATGTGTCTGTGTTTTAGGAAAACAGAGTTTCTCTTCAGGCAGATTTTACTTTGAGGTTCAGGTGAAAGGAAAAAACTGACTGGGATGTGGGCGTGGCCAGAGAGTCGATTGACAGGAAGGGAGACATCACACTGAGTTCACAGGATGGTTACTGGACGATCTGGTTGAGAAATGGAAATGAGTACGAAGCTCTTGATGGCCCCCAGTCCCTCTCAGTCTGAGGTCTGGTCCTGAGAAGGTGGGGGTGTTTGTGGATTATGAGGAGGGTCTGGTCTCCTTTTATGACGTAGATGCTGCAGCTCTCATCTACTCCTTCACCGGCTGCTGCTTCACTGACGAACTACACCCATACTTCAGTCCCTGTGTAATGATGGAGGTAAAAACTCCGCCCCTCTGATCATCTGTCCTGTCAATCAAAGTGCCTGATCAATCAGTTCACTGTTTTTAATTTGTTTTCTTCCTGATGCGATCAGGTTTTGTTTTGTTTTACCTTGTTTCTGTCATGTAGAAGTAAAATGTGAGGTAATAATGACACTTAACATGGTTTATTCAAATGTAATGTGAAGTGATGTGAACAGCTGTTTGTCAGAGTCAGTGAGACACAGATTTTAATGTTGATTTTAAAAATGAAAAGTTGAAAATCTTTCAAAATATAAATTAAACTGAAAAATACAGAAAGATTGATAAATAAATGTCTCAAATTTAGGCTTTTAATTATTCATCTCTTGGTGTATTTATTATTTTTGTCCTCATATACGTATGATTTGAAACTGCTGCTTCAAAATGATTTTTTTTAATCAGAAAGTGCTATTCTCAAAAACTTTTGTACTTTTATTTGAAGTTTGAGTCCGTATCCTGTTAAACGCGCTTTTGAATTATTTTGAAAGTCGTAGCCGGAAGT
The DNA here is from genome assembly GCA_019059645.1 of Caranx melampygus. Taxonomy (NCBI): domain Eukaryota; kingdom Metazoa; phylum Chordata; class Actinopteri; order Carangiformes; family Carangidae; genus Caranx; species Caranx melampygus. The sequence continues at coordinate 11,870 of JAFELL010003058.1, read as the reverse complement.
TGGGTGGTGTAATGGCCGACACTTGACGAAGATGTCGGTGGTGCTGAGGAGAGAGCATCCTCCGCCGCAGCCCCGCTCACCGACAGCCCGTGTGTCTGAGCAGATGTGATGTCACACCGCGGGACCTCGTTATCACCGTCGGTATAACTCCTTCATGTTATTTCGTTATCGTGACACCAGGCTGCTCCCGCCGCTCTCCCGCTTCTCACGGCGGACATCTTGAGCTCAGCGATGGTGGATTTGTCCGGCAGTGGTGCAGTGTCTCCCGGACACGGCAGACACGGACACGGCTCCGGCCCCGGTCCCGGCTCCGGGAACAACGGGAAGAAAACGTCGAAGAAGTCGCGAACGAGAAGAGGCAAACGGGGCCGGAGGAGACGGAATAAAAAGAACAACAGGAACAACAAAACCCCGCCGCCGTATTTACCCCCGGAGGTAGCTACCGTCCTTTTAGCCTCGGGGATAACGGGCGAACCTGCTGCCCGCCAAACTAGCCAGCTAGCTCGCGCCGCGGCGGTAAACTCCAGCTAACGGCCGCGTCTTGTTGTTTACACGACACTAATAAAAAGTCAACAACATGGCGGCTCCGTCCAGTTACTGTGAGCTTAGACTTCACACTGAAGCCCCGACGGCCGCTGTGCTGTCAGTACGTCACACCACCCTCCACTCACATATCCGACCATTTAACACATTCACAGCTACATCATGACACACAGAGCCGCAGAGGTCCACCGAACAGCCCGGTTCAAGGGCAAAGAGCCGGGTGATAGTTCGGTAAATGCTGCAACATGACCAGAGTTTGATTTATTATATTCAGCCTCTAACTTTCGGAGGAGTTTGACCGACGAGGCCCGCTGTCAGCGGTCAGCCGGGCGGGTTAATCTGCACCAACTGCGGTATAAACGGTAATTTGTAAAGAAACAAGCGGCGCCAGGTGGATTATCACTAACCCGAATTGAGAAGTTAATCTGTTGTTTCAGGAAAACGTGCAGTTTATACGTTATGTGTTAATTTATGCTCTATTTTCAAAAGAAACCTTAAAGTGTAAGAATATCCAATGGGATCCGGGTGATGTTGGATGACAGGTGGAGGAGGTGGGCGTTACTCATCACTGTAAAAACATCACATCAGACTGGGAAAGGACTAAACAAGCAGTTATCAGGGTGTGTAATGTCATCTTGGACATAAGTGTGTTACTGACGGACCTCATGTTGTTCTTGTGTCACAGGCTGAAGAAGGAAACATTGAATATAAGGTAATTATCTTTTAATGGTCTGATTCCCTCTGAGCTCTGAGGACATGTCCAGACAGGTGGACCGTTATTTATATTATCATAATATCATTTCATAATCTGTACTATAAACAATCAGGAACAAACACACCACACACATTGTTTGGTAGAAGATACAACAAACATTATATATACTGTCACATATACTTATATACCTGTTAAAAAATCAATACGATTGATTGATGCAGCTTTAATTGAAAATAATAAAAAGAGTAATGTGGATGAATTGAAGCTGCCAGTGAACTCATCAACACCATGATCGCAGTCGACCACCTGCTGCCATGTTGTGTCTACATGAAGAGACTCGATGGATTATTGATATTTACCTTCCTCTCTGCAGCTGAAGCTCGTCAACCCGACTCAGTATCGCTTCGAGCATCTGGCCACGCAGCTCAAGTGGGTCTGCAGGAAGGCCGGGCGAGGCCGTCTACCAGATCGGAGTGGAGGACAACGGGCTGCTGGTGGGACTGACCGAGGCCGACATGAAGGCCTCGCTCAAGACCCTGAAGAGGATGGCGAGAAGTAGGTCCCCTCTCCTGTTACCGGGCGCCGTGAGGCAGCCATGTTGTTTTCAGGTCCTCTCAGTGACGCCTCGACGGAACTTCTGTTTCTCAAATTTGGCTGAAACACTGAAAGATGAAATGATTAGAGTTCACCCACAAAGGTCAAAGGTTGTGGTGACCTCACAAAACAGCTTGTAGCCAGAGGTCAGGACAGAACTGCTCAGTGGTTTTACCTGTCCCTCTGTCTGTCTCCGCAGGGTCGGTGCCGACATCACTCTCCTCCGAGAGCGAGAGGTCGACTACGACTTGGACAGAAACACTCGCAAAATCGCTGAAGTCCTCGTTCGCAAAGTCCTGATGATCAGCAGGTGAGTCTCTGTCCACCACGTCCTCGTCCACGTCCTCGTCCACCATGATGAAAGTCGACTGACGTCTTCTCTCTGCTCTGTTATGACCCGGGACAGTTCCTGGACCTGCGGGGGGGTGGCGGTCCTGGGGAACGTGGACGCGGGGAAGTCGACCCTGCTGGGGGTCCTGACGCAGGGCGAGCTGGACAACGGGCGAGGACGAGCCCGGCTCAACCTGTTCAGGCATCTGCACGAGATCCAGACGGGACGCACGTCCAGCATCAGCTTCGAGATCCTGGGCTTCAACAGCAAAGGAGAGGTGACGACAATAACATGTACCTTTATTCTGAAGGAGCTCTGACACAAACATGTACTTTTATTCTGAAGGAGCTCTGATAGAAACCTGTACCTTTATTCTGAAGGAGCTCTGACACAATGTCTACTTTATTTGAAGGAGCTCTGACACAATGTCTACTTTTATTCTGAAGGAGCTCTGACACAATGTCTACTTTTATTCTGAAGGAGCTCTGACACAATGTCTACCTTTACTCTGAAGGAGCTCTGATAGAAACCTGTACTTTATTCTGAAGGAGCTCTGACACAATGTCTACTTTTATTCTGAAGGAGCTCTGACACAAACGTCTACCTTTACTCTGAAGGAGCTCTGACACAAACGTCTACCTTTACTCTGAAGGAGCTCTGACACAAACGTCTACCTTTACTCTGAAGGAGCTCTGACATGTACTGTGACAGGTGGTGAACTACAGCGAGTCTCGGACGGCGGAGGAGATCTGTGAGAGCTCCTCTAAGATGATCACCTTCATCGACCTGGCCGGACACCACAAGTACCTGAAGACCACCATCTTCGGCCTCACCAGCTACTGCCCCGACTTCGCCATGTTGGTGGTGAGCGCCAACACCGGCATCGGTGAGCTGCAGCCACGCCCCCTCACCTACAGGGCAGGAGACCGTGACACGCAGTGAAGTAGATGAGTTTAAAAGGAGGAGGAGAAAATGTGACAGGAAATCAAAGTGATCAATGACTGATCAATCAGAGTGATCGAGTCTCTACAGTAAACGTCATGTTGACAGACCTGCAGTAACCACAGGTCGCCACCAGAGGGCAGAGGTGAACAGATGCAACCTTCATGTTGTTGATCCTCATCCAGAGCATCAGATTATTGAGATTGATTAATGACTATTGATTTATCACTAATAACTGATCCACACCTGCTGATCAGTTAATCAATGAGTCACATGACTGTGTCAGCTTCAGCCTCTTTACTGTCAATTATGTCTTGTAACTGTAAGAAGAGCCAGGGCCCAACATCATGACATCATGACGTCATGATGTCATGATGTTGGGCCCTGCCAGGGGGATTCTGGGAAATGTAGTCTTTCATCTCCCTGCTCTGTCCAGCTGGAACCACGCGGGAGCACCTGGGCCTGGCCATGGCGCTGAAAGTTCCCATCTTTATCGTGGTCAGTAAAGTGGACCTGTGCTCCCGTGGCACCGTGGAGCGGACGGTCCGACAGCTGGAGCGAGTCCTGAAGCAGCCGGGCTGCAACAAGGTTCCCATGGTGATATCGAACCCCGACGACGCCGTGACCGCCGCACAGCAGTTCACCCAGTCGGCCTGGTACAGTACCACTGATACTACTGATACTACTACTACTACTACTAGTACTGATACTACTGATACTAGTAATTCTAGTAACTAGTTTCCTTTGTGTGTGTCTGTGTGTGGTGTGTGTGTTTGTGTCTGTGTGTGGTGTGTGTGTGTGTCTGTGTGTGTGCGTGTGCAGCATCACACCCATCTTCACCCTGTCCACTGTGTCTGGCGAGAGTCTGGACCTGCTCAAAGTTTTCCTGAACATCCTTCTCCACTGAGCAACAGCAAAGAGCAGGAGGAGCTGATGCAGCAGCTCACTGAGTTCCAGGTGAACACACACACACACACACACACACACACACACATACACACACACACACACACACACACATGTAATAGAATAATTACAGAAACAACTATGTCCAAATTCTCTGCAGTGAAAACTCTGACATTTAAAATAAAAACTGTGAAAGAAGTGAGAGAGAGGAAGAGGACGTTTCCCATCATGCATCTGTGTGTCTGCAGGTGGATGAGATCTACTCGGTCCCTGACGTGGGGACTGTGGTGGGAGGGACTCTGTACAGGTGAGGAACCACCACCGAGACACAGAGGCTGGGTCCCTGGAGACGGTGCGAACATGGAGGCTGCTGTTGTTGTTGTTGTTGTTGTTGTTGTTGTTGTTGTTGATGCTACGTTAGCGCTGCAGCTAACTGTGTCTGTCCAGCGGCGTGTGCAGGGAGGGCGAGCGCCTGGTGGTGGGTCCCACGGACGAGGGACGTTTCCTGCGGCTGAAGGTGGGCAGCATCCAGAGGAACCGCTCGGCCTGCAGGGTGCTGAGGGCCGGGCAGGCCGCCACGCTGGCCCTGGGCAACTTTGACCGCTCCCTGCTGCGCAAGGTCAGAGGTCACGAGGCCTTAAGGCTCATCTAAAAGCATCTCAGTGTAGTTCTCCGGCTCCTCTCTGAGCTCTAGTAACAGCAGGTCAGTGTCAGCCAATCAGAGGAGAGGAGGCTCTGAGCCTCTCTTGTGATTGGCTGGCTGTTTTCTGACTGATCCAATGGAAACAGAGCAGATTTCAGAATAAAACGCTCAGAGCTGATGATGACGGTGGCGTCTGATTGGTCGTTGCAGGGCATGGTGATGGTCAGTCCCAAGATGAACCCGACCATCTGCTGTCAGTTTGAAGCCGCCATCGTCCTGCTCTTCCACGCCAAGACTTTCCGCCGGGGGTCACAGGTCACCGTGCACGTGGGCAACGTCAGGCAGACGGCCACCGTGGAGTGCCTTCATGGAAAGGTGGGTGTGTGGACCACACGAGGCGTGTGATTGGTCGTCTGCATCAGGTGACCTCTCTCTCTCTCTCTCTCTGCGGCAGGACGAGCTGCGTACAGGCGAGCGAGCCGTGGTTCGATTCCGCTTCATCAAACACCCCGAGTACCTGCGACTGGGCGCCAAGCTGCTCTTCAGGGAGGGGGTCACCAAGGGCATCGGCCATGTCTCCCGCCTGCTGCCCCCCTTCCAGAACCAGGACCAGAATCAGACCCAGGACCAGAACCAGAACCAGAACCTGCAGGAGCTTTAAAGACTCGTCCTCCGTCCTTCGTCCTCAGGACGGACAGATGTTGAGCTCCATGAGAACTTTGACCGGTCGGACGCCACCGCCACATGTCGGCACATTAATCCGCCCATCCTGGATCTATAGTCACGTCCTCATGCGCCCTCCTGCTGTGATGTCACGCCGTCCACCATCATCATCGCCATCATCTTCCTCCTCTCCTCCCGGCGGACATGTGTCTTGGCTTACAGCGGGCTGACCTCGGTGGACATAAGCCCGGACGTTAATCTGATGTTGTGCCACAGATTGATTTAAGAGGCTCGTCTTGATCAGCGCTGCTGCCGTGCGACGGCGGCGGGGGAGGATTTGAGGAACGGGTTTAAAGTGGCACGCCGAGTTGCCGCCATCAGACGGTGGAGGAGGCGTGGTTCTGCTTCTGTGACACTGATCACTGATTTCCTGACTGATGTTACTGCTGATGAGATTTGAGGTGAATTTGCGTCGTCGATCGATAACGATCCATCTCCACGGCAACAAGAACAAAGGTAGTATCTGTGTCCCAGTTCAGGGGGGGCGTGGCCTAAACTGAAATGCGTCTCACTCAAAGCGCGTGATCCTCCGACTGTTCGTGTCGTTTGCTTTTATTACCAGAGTGCAATGAATCATGGGAAATGTAGGAGCACGAACAGTCCACCCACTGTCCAGGGAAGGACGTATTCAAGGAGCCTTTGCAACGGGACCGCCTCGTCCTGAGTTGGGACGCGTCCAGGTCTATGTAGCTAACTGGCTAACGAAGCTACCTGCTCGTTAGCCAGTTAGCTCGCATGTTGCCTCACTGACTAAACATGGCAGCGGCTCGTCAAGTCACAAGGAGGAGGAGCTTCCCTGAACCTCCCGGTGCTTCACTTGAGCCAACGTTACTGTCCTGATCCGTGTTTATTGGCGAGCACTCGTCTCAAAGACAAGAGCCTTACTTTGACGTTTTAAAGCTGATTCAGCGGCAGCCGCTGCTTTTTGTTCTGACGCTTCGTCTCTTTGCACTTTGTTCCGTTGTGGTCGCGTCGTCCCGTCGTTTAGTTGCGTTTCAGGACGTCAACGAATCCCCTGAAGAGGCAGCGTTCAGATAAACACGTCGTCTGTGAATGAGACTTCTTCACGCCTTCTGTGGACAGGAAGTGGAACTTTTTCTACGTTTCGACAGCCTGGCGTTCGTTCACGCCGCCTGAAGCCTGAACCTCCGGCGTCTTTACTCAGACACTGAAACTCTTGCATCTTGGTTTCCGGTTTGACTCTTTGTTCATGTTCAGTGACGAAGTAGAAAAGTTCGTAGGTTCGATGTAACTGGCAGCTTTTTTTGCAGCGACTCATAACCTGCATGTTCTTTGACCTGCTCGTCTAAACTCGTGTCTGCAGTGGCGTGTTGATGCGGTCGTTGTTCCATGCGCTGTTTTCCGAGGCTCTGTGCAACTTGTGAACGTAATATCGAATGTATTTTTTTTCCCCTGGATCCTGTGTAGCATTTGGATTTTTGCTCACTGTTGACTTTGCACTTTTTACCCTGAGTCTGCATGTTTGTCGGAGAGCCGAGTCAGCTGATCCTGTGGGACACGGACGCCGAGGTCAGAGGTCAGGGGGCGACGTGACCTCACTCCTCGGCTGAACTTCAACACGAGAACAGATTCCTTTGCTTCGTTTCTCTCTGACTGAGCTGATTAATAAACCATGACAATGAAAACAACTCTGAGTTTAACGTGTTTCTGTTTTCACACGATCTGGACGAAGAAAAGTTCATTTTTTCTTTTATTTTGAAAAATCCTTCCTCCATTTTCAGCTTAGCTTAGCATAGCACAAAGACAGAGTGCAGAGGGTTACCGCTAACCTCTAAAGAAACAACAAAAACACACACCTGCATGTTCTGATTCATCAACAGCTGATTTAAGCTGAGCAGGCTTTTATTTTGGAAAATGTAATAATCTATTGGAAAATAATGAGTTTTGTAATAAGTTAAAACACAAACAAAAGTTTCTGACTTTACTTTAGCGTTGGAAATAAAATGACTCAAACAACTTGTGTAACAAAAGAGAAGCTGTCATGACCTTTCAAAATAAGAGCGGTTTCATAACACTTGCATCCTGTGTTGAAACAAACAGCGACAGATTTCTGTCTGAAGCTCTGAGCTCGATTTGGGCAAAACCTGCAAAATCCCAACAACAAACAACCTTCAAAACAAGTCAGTAAGATAAATGACCTTATTCCCCGTGGTTACGATCGTCCTTCACTTCCTGTCGTGTCAGGTCACTAACACGTGTCCACTGTTACCTTCGAAACAAGTTACTGTTTTGTTTGAACAAATTATTGTTGAACACAAAAACATTTCTGGGACGTGTGTTTCTTCTCAGTCGACGATAACGGTTGTTATTGATGCTACACAAAAGAAAGACTGTAACTTTAACAATGAAATGATTCACGCTGAAAGACAAAAGGGGGCGTGTGCTTCAGGTCCAGTGTCTCTAATCAACCAAATACAAAATAAAGAGGGTTCATCATCTTGTTTTTGACGCCTCAGGACGTCGAACATCTGAACTGATGACGAACAGCTGAACGCGTCGCTGCGACATTCATTGTGCTGAAGTTGTAAAAAAAACCAACCAGAGTCCAGAAAACATCTGACTGTCTGTTTACTCGTCCCCTCCCGGGAGAGATTCCTTCATGTGGGTGATTCATCAGCGGTGGCGATGGCGGCGGCGGCGGCGGGTTAAGCCAGGCTCCTCTGCCGCGGCTTGATCCGCAGATACAGCTGGGAAATAAAAGAGGAAAGAGTTTCTCATTAAAACACCATTAGGACAACATTAAAGCTGTTGGGTAACAGGACTCTCAGAGCTGCTGTTAAACCTGATTAAAAGAGATGAGACAGGCTGATGCTGACAGGGTCGACGGTTCAATTCCCTGCGGAGTTTGAGGAACAGAGCGGGACCAAATTTATTTTACAATCCCACAGTGTCCAGACTCTGTGGTGGAAATGAGCGGTGCAGGGCCGGTGGTTCAGAGGGCTCCTGGATTAAACCACGTGTCCCAGTGATAATTAAAGCGACGGTGGATTAAAAAGTTTTCAGAGTGAATGAATCTGTCAGTTCGTCTCGGCTCAGCTGTCGAGACTCTCACTCAAAGGTCAGAGTTCAACGACGGACTTTGCCTTCACACCAGCTTCCTGTAAAGTCAGCCTGAAGCATCTGTGTTATCAACATATCACGGCTGGCTGCAGGTGTACGGCTCCGGCTCACCCCCAGGAGGTTGCGGGGGATGTAGCCCTCGCGGTCCCCACATCTCGCCCACCACCACTCCGTCTCCACCTCGTCCTTCTGCCTCAGCACCGTCATGCAGTCGCCCTCGATGAAGCCGAGCTCGTCGTCGCTCTGAGGTTCGTAGTCCCACAGGGCGTACACCACGCCACGGTTCATCACGCCCATCTTCTCCTGCACCCCTGTTCAGACACAAACAAGGGAGGAGCCGTTAAACCTGGGTCGTCAAACGTGAGGAAGTCAGAGAGGGACCAAGGTCCTGATGGTCCGAAGCCCATCGCGCCGTCTTACCGTAGAGGAACTGGGAGCACTGGGCATAGCCGTCCTCCATCTCTTCACATTTGTCAGCGGCTGTCTGCATGTCGCTGTAGGTGGTGGCGAACACGGCTGCCCCCGACTCCACCAGGAACTTACAGACCTGGACGTTGTTACAGGAGGCGGGCAGTGAAGCGGCGTCCTGAGGGCGAAGGTAACAAGGTGAGTTCAGATGTTCAAAACGGTTCCAGACACATTTTTAGTTTTTGTAATTGGAAACAAACCAATCAGAGATTTGTGGGAGGGATTAACATGGGGACGTCACAGCTTTGACCACTGCAGCCATTTATAGCAGGCTGTACATCATCAGACCAACGTGACACCTACAACCACAAGTGCACTACACACAAAATAATACAGGTGTGTGTGTGTGAGAGACAAGGAACTGGTACCGGATCAGGACTGGTACCACTACCGAAACCACTACCGGAACCCAAACCCGAACCAGTACCCGAACGGGCCCGGTACCGGAACCAGAACCGGTACCCGAACCGGGTCGGTACCGGTACCGGAAAAGAACCGGTACCGGAATCCGACCGAAACCGGTACCGGAAACTGAACCAGTACCGGAACCGAACCAGTACCAGAACCGAACCGGCCCGGTACCGGAACCAGAACCGGTACCCGAACCGGGTCAGTACCGGTACGGAAAACGAACCGGTACCGGAATCCGAACCGAACCGGTACCGGAACCCGAACCGGTACCGGAATCCGAACCGGACCGGAACCAGAACCGGGTCTGGTACCGGAATCCGAACCGGTACCGGACAGAATCGGGCCGGTACCCTATCCGAACGGGTCCGGTACGGGACCCGAACCGGACCCGAACCGGGCCCGGTACCGGAACCGAACCAGGACCGGTACCGAACCCGAACAGGGCCCGGTACCGGAATCCGACCGGTACCGGAACCAGAACAGGGTACGGTACCGGAACCCGAACCGGGACCGGTGCCCGAACCCGAACCGGACCGGTACCGGATCCGGAACCGGTACGGAACCAGAATCGGGTCCGGTACCGGAATCCGAACGGAACGGGTCTGGTACCGGAATCCGAACCGGTACCGGGACCAGAATCGGGCACGGTACCGGAAACCGAACCGGAACCGGTACTGGAACCTGAACCGGTACCGGAAACACAAACTCATAGCTGGCTACGTGACGTCCAGGGTGAAGTCAACTTAGAAAGGACCAAGCTCTTGGACCAAAATGTCAAATGTTAACTACAACTGCAGTGACTTTGTTCGGACTCACAGCCGTCACTGTCAGCAGCATTGACGTTGACGCCATACTGGACCAGGAACTTGACAATTTCAGTGTGGCCAGCGCAGACAGCGTTGTGCAGCGCTGTGATGCCCTCATCGTTGGCATGCTGGGGTCGTCCACCTGCAGGCACGAAGACATCTGTAGTTTCAGCTGCTGATTTAACCCTTTCATTCCACTGATGTCTCATGTTCTAAATATTCTCTTGGACGGCGGCATAACTCACGTCGTAGATGACCCTCTGGACAAGGTCGTACTCGCCCTCCAGAGATGAGTCCAGCAGCAGGGCCGAGGGTTGAACTTGACCCGCATGCTGTGGTTGATCCGGTCTGATCCAACTTTACGGAGGATCGACCTCTTACCCTGAGACAGAGAGAGTGAGAGCAGATCATTGAGGAGGCCAAGTATCAGTCAGATTTCACCATGCATCGTATTGTAACACCCACCGGTGGCAATTGACCTGCCCTGTGACCTCTGGCGGCTGCAGGTTGACGGCCTCCTCCGCCTGCTCCACGTCCCACAGCTGGGGTACGGAGGAGGCGGGTAAGGGGGGGAACTCCTCTGAAAAGTAGTCGTGGTGGACCGAAGAGGATGGAACCCTTCTTCCTCCTCCTCTCCTCCTCCTCCTCCTTGTTGTCCACAGGGGAGAGGAGGGAGCGGCAGGAGGCGGGGTCAGGGATGGGTGTGAGGGAGGAGGCAGCGGGGGTGGAGTCAGGCACTCCTCTGGGCTGTCAGTCAGCAGCTGATTGAGGCCGGCACCGTGTTGTCGTCAAACCTTGATGCTACATCAGCCCCACCCATCCCTACTTCGTGAGCCTCAGACTGAACGTACGCCCCGGCCGGACCAAGTCTCCATGGGGATGGTTTCCATGGCAGCCAGAGTGGTCTTCTGATAGAGCAGCTTCTGGATGTTGGGTCCCGCCGGGCCCTCGGGCTCCGTGATGGAGCTGCGTTTTCAGGGGCGGGGGGCGTGGTGCAGTCGGCGGCGCAGGGCCTCCAGGTCGGCGTCGCTGGGGTTCCTGTGAGGGTTTGACAGGAAGGGGAGGAGCTTGGTGGGGCTAAGAGGGCGAGGGGTGGCACGTTCTGCCGGCTCTCCACCAGCAGTCGCTGTTGCCCAGGCAACTGTTGTCAGCCTCACTCCATCAGACACGCAGGACCCAGAGTTCACGGCGGTGCTGTCTGCGGTGACAGACTGCTGCACCCCACTGGTGGAGAGAATAGGTTTGCCGTACACTGTGATGGAGCAGAGACACTGAGATCAGCACAACCAACAAGGACTCATCAGGGGAGTTTTACTGTGGTCCGGTGATCAACATGTTATTGATCGCAGGACTGTTGGACAGTCAGCTCACCTCGGGGCTGACTGCGGGGGGAGGGTACCCTGGCACTCAGCTGGGCCCTTCCCGGGGTCGCTGTGGGTGTACATGGAGTAGAGGATGAAGCCGCCACGGTCTGAGGCTTCTTCTTCAGCACTGAGGGGACCATCTGTGAGCTCTGGGGTGTAAGGTCGGACGGCGGCGGCGGAGGACTCTCCTGCTGTTGGGCAAAGGAAGTGTGTTTGCTGGCTGGAGAGGACTCCCGGAGCCCTGAGGTGGCCTCGACAGGCCGCACCTTACCAGGGAAGGTCCGGGTGCTGTAGGGGGGCTTGGAGAAGGCTGGTGGGCCGGAGGAGGAGAACGGTTTGGGCT